>SNQJ01S0095897.1:0-12980 GCA_010110895.2 Picea sitchensis
ATCCAGCATGGACATCATCCCTACCCTAGTGACCCTTTGTAACAAATGTTCCATATTTGGGAGGGGGTAGTTGTCTTTCAAGGATAGTTGGTTAAGGTTTCATAAATCTACAAACAAGTGGATATCACCACTTTTCTTTTAGACAATTACACAATTTGACATCCATGACGAATACGTAATGGGAGCTATGATACCAACATCGACCATGTTTTGGAGTTCCTTTTGTATCTGGTTTTCCAACTTTAGGTTAATATGCCTTAGATTTTGTCGGAAAGGTTTGGCTCCTTCTGTTAAAGGTATAGCATGTTGGATGACATCACCCCTATAATCCTTTAGCTCATCATAATTCCAAGCAAATGTTTCTTTGAATTCTCTTATGAGGTCTAGTATCTCAATTCTTTCCTTTTCAGTAGTCCCTTACACTAGTTTGACCATTCTTGGATCTAATTCAGTGCCGATGTTAAATTCCAAGGTCTCATATGTTTGTTTGTTGGGTTTTTTTCCCTTTTTAGACATCGTGCCTATCAAAGAGGTGTTCTAAAGGGACACATCCTTTTGGCAAAGTGTTATTCCATAGGTTAACCACGTCTAGGTCCATGGAATCAACTAGGAATTTCACTTGTGAATTGGTGAATTCTCTACTATTTTCCATAAATATAAGGATTTGGTCATCATCTTCAAAGACTTTCCAATGTTCCAAGTTACTTGGGATCGATGGTCTAAACAAGACCTCCATTTTTCATAGGTTTTGGAGTGGATCATCATAGGGTTGTAAAGTGGAAGTGAAAAAAACCAAAGCATCTACTACATAGTTTTTTTCTCAGGGAACCTCTTTGATTTTCACCATTTCAAAAGATTTTGCAATGGATCTGGACAAGTCACGGTACCTTTTTAATCTCTCGTTTTTGGTAGCAAAGTCTAGCAACACTTGAGATACTATCAAGTCCGAGTCTCCTATAAATCTTAGGTGTGTGACACCTTTGTTGAGTTCCAATTTGAGACCTATAATCAAAGCTTCATATTCGAAAACATTGTATGTACAGTGATATTCAATTCTATAGGAGTAATAGAAGGTTTCCTTGGATGGGGTTGTTAGGAAAATACATGCTCTCGAGCCATAACTCGAATGAGCTACATCAAATTCCAAATTCCACACTCCTTTAGGTGTCTTGGTAGATTCATTCTCTGAATATGTCCCCTAAACAAACCAACTTTCATTCCCATTGTTTACACAAAGGAGATGATTATCAGGTTCTTTAGGGGTCTCAATAAGGCATCCCGTGATGGGTTATTTGTGAAGGGTAAAGAATCCCCCATAAAGGTGAGGTATGAAAACTTTAAACCATTGGTATTGGAAGCTTCCGTTCAAGTTTTCTATTAGGTCGTTATGGAGTAGAATCCCCCAATTTATTAAATCATCTATTACTAACACATCAATAGTAAAAGGGGCATCAGAGCAAGCATGGAAAGAAACACACAAGTCCTTAATGATGCCATGTGTAAAACCTCCTTTTGTGTTTGGTTGTAATATGCTTAGACCTAATTGGTTCATGACCCTCTCAGTTATAATCTTACTATCAGTGTCCAGGTCAAACACACAGTTATGGATAAGGAAATCGTTGGCTTGGAGAGTAACATAAAAAGGTGTAGGTTCCCCATATTTCGTTCCCATGCTCCCCACTTGGTAGACAACGGGGAATTCTTCTACAAAATTGTCTTCCTCATAAATTTGTGGGAGGGAGTATTTAACATGTTCAACCTTAGGGTTTCTAAATATATCTTGAGAGGGTGAAAGTTAGGTTGAAGTTTTCTAATGAGAATATTGAACCTATCATTGGAATCCATAATGTTTTCATTGGTCCCTTTTCAAACTTTGAGGTACTGAGAGTAAAAGGAAGCCATATTTTAATTTTTACACCATCTCTTCTTGAAATGTCATTCCAGATCCTTAGGGGTTTTGAAGATTCTACTTGGAAATTTGTTAATCCAGGTCCTGGAACTCTTGGTGAGTGAGCTCACAAAGAGCCTCATAAAGGTATCAAGGTGTTCTTCTCCTGATTGGTGAAATTCATACCCCTCATAAAACTTAGTCCAATGTGAGTTTCCATAGGATCCTACCTCTCCCGAGAATATAGGTATATAGGAATCAACCCTCTTGGGGAGATCATGTAATCCTCCTTGGGTGTTAGCTAAGTCCAAAGAGACAAAGAGTTCTTTGTCAGACCATTTAGGAGGAGCTATAGGGGAAATAAGTACTACAGGAGTAGAAGAGAGTGTGTATTGACATCCTCTACGGGTCATCAATTGTGAAGTAGTTAGATAATTTTCTTGAAACTATCAAAGGGATTAGGGGATCACCCTTGGTGGATTCGCCAGGTAATAATTAAAAAGTAAAGGATTTTGATGAAATGCTTACCGAAAAGTGTCGTCTATGAGGAGAATTGACTCAGTGTTCCCTGGTAGAGGCGCCAAAATGTTATCGCACAATTTGTACTTGTCCCAAAAGGAAATCCTAAAGGAGAGAAAACTGGCGTAACACGAGGTTGTCCTATGACTGTCACCTTAATAAGAAACCTCCTTCTATTTAGGGATGATATCCCAGGGGAGACTTCCCCGGTGACCTGGGGGTTTGAGAAGGAAAAGGTAGAAGTGTCAATGGAAGATATCCCCTCTCACATGTTACACTCATCAAAAAGTCCCAAGATTTTAGCAAATGAAGAAATGATATGCTTGAATGTACTTGCCTAGAACAAAGCAACAAGAAACCAATATCTTTTGCAAGTACAATTTGATGTTAGTTCTTCATAAAACCTTGGACTTGTCAATAAAAGAAACAAGTTGATGCAAGTTGAAGAAAACAATAATTTTATAACAAAAATGTATATAAGATGATATCTTCCCAATAAATTCCTTAAAAGAGCTTCACAATGACCAAAAATAATAACCCAACAATAACAATATACTAGCACTTGTCAGAAGTTAATTAGGCAATGTAAAAAACAACTTTTGCAATTACTTTTAGGAGATTTTACTACTATAATAATTGGTTGTAGCTTATTTTTGTAACAATAGAAAAAATGTTAGTGAATTAGTCTAATATAGGGTTATAAAAGGTTAGTAGGTTGCTTGAGATAAACGATTTAAGGGTTGATTTCATCAATCAATTAAATGCAAGGTCTAGATAAATGTCTTTTAGGGCTAATGGAGTCATTTTGCAACAAAAACATTGAAGGAAACAAATGATAATGTATGATATAAGCATAAATAATGATGATGATTGAGGTGTTGGTAACCTAAGGACTCAATCAACAAGCCTTATAAGGAAAATGACTACTAGGAAGTAGGTAACCCTAGGACCTAGTGGGTTTCCTTCTTCTTTAGCTCAAGCTTGAACTAAACAATGGATTGATGAAGAAAATGATGCTAGAGTGATGCAATGGAAGGGATCTAGCACAATGCTTCAAAAGGTAGGTTTTCTTTCACAATCTAGTAGGTGAAAAGTTGTTGAGACAAGGACAATAACATGTGCTTGATATCCTAGGGTTTTAAGCTAGCAATTTCATAATATTGGAAAAATTCAAAGTAAATGTACTATAACCATTCAAATTCAAGAAGAATTTCATAAATTCACTTAAATCCACTGAGAATAATCTAGCAATTAGCCTAGTTGAATACCATCCACCAAGAAAAGGCCCAAAAACACCAAATTTAGCCTCCTCCAAGAAGTGGACCTAAAATTTCAGCAAATAACCCTTGAAAAGGGCGCAAATTTCAGACCTCACTTGTGAGTGAATGAATGATGAAAAAATACACAGGGGAAATCCCCTATTTATACAATGAAGATGACCTTTAATTACAAAATTAGATAAAAAAGGATGATATGCCCAATTTACATGAGAAAATCCAATTTTACACAAAATTATCCAATAAAACCCTAATTTTATCTTTTTAGGGTGACATCATGCCCATCCTAGGGTGTTGTTAGCCTCTTTGTTGAAACTCTTTCCCTCCAAGTGAAACGTTGGGGCTCAAAACCCCTCAGGAACTGCGACACATGCCAACGCAAAGCGTCCTCAAGATGGTCACCTATACTAGGTGAAGTCAAGGCTCTAAATGATGACGTCAAGGGCCTACAGGGGCCAACATCATGTGGGAGGGAAAGACCCCCCTAGGTTCAGGCCTACTAGTTTGTCTCTGTTGGAACGTCCTCCTCTCTCTCCGGTGTAAGCCTCTGGTATATGTATGCCCCTTGCTGGGGTCTCAATATCCATCTGGTGGGATTTTAGCTCTATGGAGGTCCAAGCTAATCATCTCCCCACATGTACTTGTCCATCGGGCATGGTCCTGTAGCAACAATAAGTAAGCCCTCCATGGTATCATAAGTCACATGGGTCATATAAATGTCAATCACATCTAATAATCAAGTTACCTAAACATGTGCATAAAACCCCCCTTTCTCATACAAGTGCTCAAAGACGTTATACTATTCTACAAGCCAAGTTTGGAGAGGGTTTCAGGACATCCTATTGGGATAATTCTCCCTAGATGTGGGATGTTTCCAGGAGAATACCAATCTAGGTAATGTAAATGGATGAGGTGGTATGGGGGTGTTTGGGCAATGGGTGCAGTGATGACAAGGGAATGTATGGCTTACCTATGGGCGCCTTTGAAGAGTGTGAGTTGCACCTTGCCATGAATGCAAGTTTTTCCAAGCCCATTCAATGCCTTTTTTACATTTTCATATTATTGATTTTTATTTCAAGAGAATAGTTGGGGGACACTTCCCTAGTGTGGTGACTAGTGGTAACAATGTTACCCACAAGCATTTCATGGAGATGAGAAGGATGGCTCGTGATAAGACCCCCTTTCTCTTGGCTATTCCACCAAGATCCACTACCCTGGCATGGTGACCAACTGAATGGTAATGTCATATCGATACATGCACATGGACCTAATAGGATGGATTGTGATGAGACCCCCTATCCTCCATCTAGGTATTGAGTTTATTTATTTTATGGGTCCCTCATTTTTCTTACTGAGAATAATTTTATTCATTTTTCAGGGATCCGTGGGTGAAGCATCTGAAGGTTTTGTTCTTTTGGCTCTTATATTTTTCTAGATACTTTTACTGTCTGGTCCTTTATCCCCTTCTTCCCACAAGGAAAGGTATAACCATTTTCTAGCTTGGAAAATCCCAATCACCAAACCAATTTAGGGGATGGATGAGAGGGAAGATTATGAAAAGTGATAAGTATGATGGGAATGGAGGATGGCCTTTCATGAAACAACTGAGTGGAAAATCACTCCCAAGGGAACCAACTTGCTAGGGAATTCTATCATTCCCCCCCAGGTATGGACAAGTCAAAATTCATAAATTCCAAGCACACGTCATGAAGAAAAAAAAATTAAATGCACATATTCAAATGTTTTGAGAATCAGAGTGACACATACCATGATACCCAGACTCATTACCTCATGGAGCAATACCCATTGTTGTTGAAGAACTAGGTTGATGGGATGGATGTTATTTATGTTGATAGGATGGAGGCACTGAAGAAGAATGATGGGCCCTCCAGGGCTAGGCTCAAGTCAATATGGCTCTCGGTACTCCATGTCTAGGACCAGTGGGCCTTGAGACATAATCTCCTTAGTTATCCCTAGGCTAGGGGATAACAATACCTATCATTTTTAAGCCTTTTCTTTCCCGTGGACCTGACCCCCTTCCTGACACCCTTATTTGAGACCTATCCCATTGAATTCCTCTCTTTGTAATGATCATAGTGGTACCATTCTCCAATACACTTTTATTTGTGTGGACCCACCCACCCCTTTCCCTCCCCAATGGCCCACAACCAAGACTTGGTTACCTACTTCACTACCCTAGAAAAATTCAATGAGAAAGACATGAAGGATATCTCTAACCTTACTTCCAACATTTTTAGCATAAATTCCTCGCTTCCCCCCTTAGAAACACTTCCCATAGAAGTGACCAAATTGACCGCCATGTGTTAGCAATCCTAAGAGACTATGCACACCTTGAAAACATTATTTAAGAAATCTCAAGATCCTTTATCTTCCACCCCACCTTATAACCTAGAACACTCTAGACCTCCCTTCATTCCAACCACTTTCAGTGGGACCTACATTTTCTTAGAGTAGAGGTGAAAACATTTGATGGCTTGTATCCCATGGGTTGGGCCACTCAAATGGAAAAATATTTCTCTTTGCATGGGATTACTGATGAGTTCGCCAAACTCCATTACGATGTTCTCTATCTAGATCATGAAATATGGAAATGGTGGAAATGGAGAAAAAATGCACGCCAAGGGTATGTGGCTTGGAATTTTTTTTTATAGAGGTTTATGAATTCTTTGACACCGAAACCCACCATTTAGGCCATTTGACAAAGTTGAAACAATCTTGGATAGTGGAAGAATTTATAGCTTCCTTTGAGAACTTAGCTTTCCACATGAAGGGTGTGTCCAATTCTTTTTTTTTTGGAATGTTTTATTAGAGGCCGAAAGGATGAAATCCATGCCCATGGCCTAATGGATCATCCCCATACTTGGGTGGAAGCTATTGAAAGAGATAAGGAAAGAACACAGGTTTTCTCCTCCCAAAATAGAAAACCTTCCTTTATCCTTTCCCTAAACCCTCCAATACCACCGCTCCATCCACCCCACTGAAAATGTAGAAATTGAGCCGAGAAAAATGGTTGAATGACAACTCAAGGGAATTTGGTACAACTGCAATGAAAAATATTTTCCAAGGAAGAAATTTAAGGAACAAAAAAAAATTGTGTCCATATCTAAGGATGTTTATAATGAATAGGTAGAGGCTCCCCCTATGATGGAGCTACCCGAGCCAACTAGTCTTACTCCACCCTTTGATCCACCAGTAGTTGAACTGGTCATTTCACTAAACACCCTCATTGTCTTCTCTTCTCCCCAAACCCTCAATCTAATTGGCTATATTAAGCATTAGAAGGTCATTATCCTAATTGATTGTTAAGCCCTAAATATTGGAACATTAAGCCTTAATTGGGGCATATTACATTAGTATTGTTATTTTATTTATGTCGGATTGGGTCCATTAGTTGTAATTGTACCTCCTAGTCTCATGTATATACCGAGGAGACCTTTTCATTTGGAATCATCTTGTATTTGTAAATTTATGTGGTTTATAAGGAGGTTTCCCCCTCAAAGAGTCTTATTACCTGAAATTCTCCTTGTCCAGGCATTGAGTACCACCCTTATTTGAGACCTATCTCATTGGATTCCTCTCTTCTCCCTGCGCATAGTGATACCTATCATTTTTAAGCCTTCTCTTTCACGTGGACTTGACCCCCTTCCCGATAGACTTATTTGGAACCTATCCCATTGAATTCCTCTCTTTTCATTGATCATAGTGGTACCATTCTCCAATAAAAATTTATTTGTGTGGACCCACCTACCCCTTTCCCTCCCCAATGGCCCACAACCAAGACTTGGATACTCACCTCACTGCCCTAGACAAAGTCAATGAGAAAAATAGGAAGGACATCTATGACCTTACTTCCAACATTTCTAGAATAAATTCTCGACTTCCCCCCTTAGAAACACTTCCCATAGAAGTGACCAACTTGACCGCCATGTGCTAGAAATCCCAAGAAGTTGTTATCCTATGGCTTACCTTTACCAATCACTAAGTCTAAATTGTCACCTATATTTGTATTTTTCATTTAGGATATTAGTAATATATCCTCAAGTTATGACTAATGATTTAGTTAAGATTGCCTACCCTAGTCATCATGCATGATTTTAGGATCTAGAGAAAAACTCTCTATGAGGTGGCATCACCCATTGTACTATAAATATGTAACATTGGAGTGAATACAAAATAGTGTGTTGGATAATATGCCTTTTCCGCCATGTTGTTCTTCTTGTCTATATTTTATCAATTGGTATCAAAGCTCTTATGGTCTTAAGGGCCTAATAGCTTCACCATGATAGTTTTCATGGATGGTGAGGATTTCAAACTCAAGATGCTTCTCAACAAAAACAAAATGAAGATCCAAAATCATTTGGATGTGCAATGTTAGAGATTGAAGATACATGAATTAGAATGAGAGTTGTTGGAATACTGTTCACCACAAATTCATCTTATTACACAAGGGAGACGTTTAATCTTGCACATAACTTCTGGTATGTTATGTTACTACTGTGACCAACTCGATATTGTGTTCTTGTGATCTTTGGAAGATTCTTTATCATGGAATTAAATCTTCTTCACATCTTTTGAATTTGAGCATTTATAGATGTTCTAAAGTCACACTGAGTACTGTGATCCAACGCCATCATAAATTTCAGAAAAAAATTCTGAAAATATTGATTTGGAAGATCATTATTTTCATATATGTTTTAAATTATTTGGGTTCTAGGTCTATTTGTGAAAATCCAGATCTAAAATCAAAAGGATCTCAAATCTATTGTAAATTTTTTCAAATAATCATATAGATTTGGCAATTATTCTAAGTTATTTTATTGACATATGTACACCAAGATTCGCTGAGTTTGAGATATATACAGTTCAATTTGCAAGATCAAATCCATGTTTTTTGGTAGGAGCAGCCCCAGGATCAAGGGGAATCATTGCAAAAACAGGTTACACATGCCTCTTCTCGGCCTTGAGAGCTCAGTGGCATAGGTCAATGCCCTAAAATTCTTAGATCCTTGGTGGTCCTTCATTCTGAGATTGGATCTGAATGAACGTCCTTACAGTAGATCGCGCACATGGATGAGCCACACATGGTATCTTCTCTGGAGTAAAATAGAAACGAGTTGCGAAATTCCATGGGAGTGAGCCTCCCTGCCACTGTAGAGGAAGTCACCAGTTTATGTGACTAAAAAGTCGTTGTTTGAAGGTGCTCATGTGAGGAAAGGAGCCATTGAATATATCAAGAGTAGATCCTGTGCACACCTACATACGATGAAAAGATAGGATGGGCAATGTAGTTGTTCCAAGATGTCAATATGGCCTTGCAGATGGGAATATTCTCACGTTGTTGCACATTTATTGGAGATAAAGTAGGTTGCAGGCAAATGATGCACCAATTGTTGAAGGTTGTTACTCTGCGAGAAGATATATCGACATTTCATTAAACAAGTTGATTGAAGCATATGTAGAAAGGAAGTTTGATAGATCACACAGAGAAAGAAGAATTGAGACAAGTTACAAATCTGTAGAATTTAAAATAAAAGGTAGTTGAATTCCAAGATTTGAGGCCGAGTTTTTGAGATTGGTGACTTGAACCATGGAAATGATGCCCCTGACATTCATTGCTATAGAATTTCATTCCAGGCGTTCAAGATAATAATCGATTAAAAAAATGTTTGCAATGTTTTATTGTTGCAACAATCCATTATTCAACTCAACAATTTCAATTCAGTACACCCCCATTTCGAGGGATCTCCACCTCAACAACATATCATCCTCAATGCCAAGCCATCCATGATTTGCTCCAAAATTTGCTCATCTTCTCATACGTCAAAGGATCTCCATGTGGTTGGTAGGTGTCATTGATTTCAAGTATTGAACGACTTATTGGTTGGAAATTAAATTTGTTTCATTCCAAATTATATGAAACCATGTCATGCATATAAATTGCTTTATGCATAAAAGTCAAAACTTTACTTTGACATTTAACATAAAGTATATGGTTTAAAGCTTTAAACCTGGAGGTATTTAATTTTTGATCTATGCCATTTATATATATATATATATTTTAATGGTTGCTTCATGAAGCCAAAGGTTTTGAAAAGTAAAAAGTAGTTATTTTATATTATTGTCACTTTATGTGATAGGAGTAATAAGGAGTTACTTTTTTGAACTAGATTTTTCCATATTCCAAAAGATTGACTTACTTTATCTTTACCAAGAACCATTATAGTTGGTAAAGTAAAATACTTGAACCTTATTTCTATGGTGAAAGTCAAAGTTGTTCAAGCTGAGGTTTGGTATAAGTGGTCAAGAGTCAAATTCAAGTTGGTAGTTTAAGTTGAAATTGAAGATGAAGTGTTACAGAGCTATTTGTAACAAACATAATAAAATTGCTTCATATTTGGCTCTTGTGTCTTAGATCCGCCCGAAATTGAATAAGGGGATCTTAGGTACACCTTGTTTAGTGTGTTGTGGTGAATATTTTCATGGTTGGTTTATGATGTTTATGTGTAGTTTTGACATAATCAATTGCAAGTATCATTGAGTACAAGGAAATCAAATTAAGGCACACAAATTAATAGCAATCAAAGCACATATGATCAAACATATGTGAAGACAATTATAAAGCATTCAAGTTGTCAACCACATCAGTAATGGACAAATCAAAGATTTCGAACTCAACACGTCATGGAGCATTTGAAGTTAAATTGTAACTTGCAAACAATGTTTGTTGTAAGATTACTTGATCAAGTAGATTTATTGTAACTCGCAAATAGTCATTTTGTAAGTTTACTTGTCTTTTTGAAATCAAGTTGAGTTGAATTGAATTTGTCATAAGGTGCATTTTCGGTTGAGACCGATGCCCTAGAGTCATTTTTGAGTTGAAATTGACAAGGATGAGTAGTTTAACTCAAATAATTGTAATCAAGTTTTTGGGTGCATTTTCGGTGGTATTCGAAACCCTCAACTTCTTGGAAGAAATCAAGCAAGTTCAAGTGATCATGAATAGCAAGAGAACATGAATTTCAAGTGAGCGAGTTGTAGATAAGCCTTCTTTTGTCTAGTCAAATTGTAATAAGGATCTACCTGCACAAGGAGACCTCCTTTAGTGTTTTGAAATGGTTCGAAGTCTCGAATTATTAGAGTTACTGAACACTCTAATAAACACTATTGAAGACAACACAATGATATTGAACAAATAAACTCCTCAATAAGTGTTAACTTGTTTGCAAGTGATAGAAGCTAAAGTCAGACTTCTTCAATCTCTATCCCAACTACTGAATGATGAAATTAGGGATCTCAAAAATCAACAGCCAGTGAAGTGTTCTGAACTAGTTTTTGTTCAGCACAACCCTCTCTATGATGATAATGATGATGATGATAATAATGATGATGATGTTTTTAATCAACAATCAGTGAAGGAACAACACAGTGATACAACTTCAGAATTAGTTTCAGACGAAGTTGAATCTATTCATGAATCTACATTTCAAGAGTTTTCTTTTGATTTCAATGAAGAAAACCTTTCAATGCTGCAACAACATGCAATAAATCTACTTCCACATATTTCAAAGAAACAGGTTCAGAATACTCTTTCCAAGCCCATCATCAGACCTTGGGAAGAAATCATCTACAACAAGAATAGAACAGGACTTGGATATGACAAGGAAGTTACCTTTCATATTCCTGATTATTCCAGAATAATCAAGTTCCAAAGTGTTGGATTCCTTCAAGAAGCTTCAACTTATCCTGTCCAAGTTCAGCATCAAAATGATAAGTGTCAACATTGTAATCGAGTTGGTCACAAGGAGAATCAATGTTTTGATCTCCATCCTTGCTAGCATTATGGCAAGCATAACCATTCTTCAAACATATGTTCAACACTAAAGAAACTTGCAAGAATGAAAATTCTCTATGAGTGGATTGATCCTTGGTAGTGGTCATCAACAACCAAGTGATTATATAAGTCTTATCGAAGAATTAAATCTCGAGTAAAGACCAATATTGTAGCACATAACATTTTTGTACCTCAGATAAGTGGTCCCCTTATGGTGTAGCTTTCGAGCATGGCCCTCACGGGATTAGATAACATGTGGTTGTTTCTGCATGCCCACTTTGTGTTGTACTCAAATGAAACAAGTACGGTTCTCTCTTGAGCCTAGAAGGGGGGAGTACAATGATGAAACTCTCATGCACCTTAAGGGGGGAGTTCAAAATTCCAGTGAAGATGGTTCATGGAACCACTTATGGTCTCTCCTTTAAGTTAACAAAGGGGGGAATTGATGATGGAATTGGTTGTCAGACAGAAAGTTTCGACAACAACAAACATCAAATATGGGAGATGGGCATGAAATTTGCCAAATGGGAAACTACGATCTGTAAATGACAGACTTTGGCAGAATTATGGTTCAATAAGTTTAAGTTGAATCATATAGATTTTGATTTTGAGATCAATGATGTGAACATTTGGTTCACATAGATGGTCATCCGACCTAGCAGAGGACAAGAGGATCCTTCTGCATTGCAGCTTGGCATTTGATTGAGTTGTCAAGTATTTTTAGGGATGTGTCAGACTAGAAGTTGATTCACTTCTCTTTGTTCGCTCTCATCAGATTGGAGTTTACATTAAGTAAACAATTTTCATGCATCCTGGGTCACATGATTACATAGTGAGATTTTCCAGAGATGGCAGGCTTTGACAGGATTATGGTTCAATGAATTGCAATTGAATCATACAAATTATACATTGGGATGTTGTTGGACACCTAAAAGTGTCAATATTGGTTAGTGGTTATCCAAAAACCATCAGATACATAGTATCAATTGGTCAATGGTCATCCCAAACCACAAATTCAGAGAGCACTTCAGTGATGCATTGATAGTAGAGTGGCGATACTACATGTTCACCAATTAGTAGAAGACATCAGATTCTTCTAGCTAAAATACTTTGCAAAATGATCAAATTGTCAAGCAATCAGGGAATGTTCAGATATTGCAGCTGTTCACTTCCATATCTTAGCTCTCTTCTAGTTCATTTCAAATGAACATGTTCAACATCCAGATTGACAGTTTTTCAGCCAGTTCTTCATTGAGGCTCAGCACAGGAGTTTTAGTATGAAGACTTGGAATTGATACCAATTTATGCTTTATTGTTGGTATTATTGATCGGACTTGTGATTGAGGGGGGATTGTTAGCCTATGGCTTACCTTTACCAATCACTAAGTCTAAATTGTCACCTATATTTGTATTATTCATTTAGGATATTAGTAATATATCCTCA
>SNQJ01S0095898.1:31771-43941 GCA_010110895.2 Picea sitchensis
CAAATGCGCCTTCCACATTCCAAGGGTTGATGAATTCCGTTTTCAAGCCCTTCCTTCGAAAATTTGTGTTAATATTTTTTGATGATATACTAATCTATAGCAAGTCTTGGGAGGATCATGTGCGACATGTTGAAAAGGTGCTACAACTACTAAAGGAGAAAAAACTATATTCCAAACTATAGGTTCCTTTCCTTGTCTATATTCTACCAAAGTGGGATCAGCCAAAGATTTCATCGGCATGACCACTTTGGTAGAATCGACACTCTCCAAGAGAAGAGTGGTATCAGTCGAATATTTCATTGGCATGACCACTTTGTCAACCACTGGTTGAATATACTACAAGACAACATGGTATGAAGGCACATCACTACCCAAAAGAGGAGTGGGATCGACCAAAGATTGCATCGGCATGACCACTTCCTCAACCACTGGCTGAATAGGTTGTGGGGAAACCTAAGAATACTTAGAATCATAATATCTTGGAGATAGAGACCATAATATTCATGCCTCTAGAATTCCAAGGCACGGATGAGTAAGGTGATATCCATTGAAAATATTACAAGGGAACTTAGGCTTATGTCCTATCCATCTAGGTTTCTCAACTGAATCAATGCCCCCAACATGACTAACAATGGTTGGTTTCTTGTCCTCAACATGACTCACAGAGGTTGTTGAAAACTCTCCAACATGACTAGCATAGGTTGGTTATTGAACTCCAGTATGACTTGTAGGGACTAGGTTTGTGCCCCCAACATGACTTGCAGTGGTTGGTTGAAAATATCCAACATGATTTGCAGAGTTTGGTGATTGGTCGATAACATGACTCGCAGAGGCTACAGACCTATCACTAGTATGACTAGAAGTGACTCGAATTCCCCCCCCCCCAGCATAACTTGTAGAGGCTCGGTGCTTCCCCCAACATGACTTGTAGAGGCTAGGTGTTGGTCTTCAAAATGACCTGCAGAGGTTGATGACCTATCTCCAACATGACTCGCAAAGGTTGATGATTTCTTCTTCCTATTCTTCATCTTTCTATTTCGTTTAGATTTCTGGTTACTAGTAGCTATACTTTCACCAGAGAAGGAAGAAGGAGGAGTAGAATACTTTGTTGATGAAGGAACATCAACATGATGTCCATGACATAAGGTTCTTAACTGAGAAGCATTGAGATAATTAGGGACATTTGGAATGGTACCCAACCAAACCGGTAGTCCCACATTCAACCTAGGAATGTTCAAAGTGGCCATCAAATGGACACCAATGTTTCCAAGGAAAGGAAAAGCACAAGAATCCCCTTGCATATGGGTTCCTTGGTTGGTATCATCTGTAAATTTGGCCATGAAGATCTTATGCATAGTTTCTTCCCTTGTGGGATCGCTCAAGTCTTTAAAAGTCTCACACACTAAATCTAGTAAATCAATGGTATAAAAATATATTCCTATAAGCAGGAAGCCCCACGTTTCTAAGCGAAAGACCCAAAAGTCCTCATGGTCAGCATAGTGGGTGGTCTACCACCTTAGGTCAAAGACCCAAATCAATGACTAACTGACTCCCTATGGAAATCTAAGGAGCACATAGAAAACCACTAAAAGGTTCCTAAAGGTAAATCAAGCAATCAATATAATGGAAGGAAGAACAATTACGCCAATCAAAACTAGAGAAAATTACCGGTGAAAGTGTAACTCGAACACGGAAACGCCCTCTGGGTATACTCTGCAAATCATGATCTAGCATATGCCATAGGTACCACGGTATACCCCCACAATAACCTATGTGAGTCCCTACAAAGGGAAACTAGGTTTCCATCTCGCATTCAGTTACTAGGAGGGTACGGTCGACAGTCGGGTTGATTGTAATGAGAATTATAGCTAAGTCTGAAGCCTTTCAAGGGTACCGAAGGAAAATGGTCTGAAATAAAACTGAGGATCTTGAACGGATTTGAGGTCCATGAATCTCTGTAGTCAAATGCGGTTAAAAAAAAATCCCAAGAATGACCCTCAATATACGATCCCCACTACACTTGGTCCAACTTTGGAGGGATTATCTCCTCTAACTTTCCTCACGATATCATGTTTAGCCCCTGTGTTAGAGAGGGGTCCCAACTAAATTTTACGATAGTTGAATTTTACACTCCATTTCACAGGCTCTTAAGTTTATTTAAGTGGCCTTGAAGAGTTTCCTCTTTACACCTATTCCAAGGCCCTAAATCCTAGCCTACTTGGTGTACCCTATAAACAAAAGAAAAAGTCTAGTTGATTTTAGCATTAATCGTTGATTTTAGCATTAATCGTTGATTTTAGCATTAATCGTTAATTTTAGTGGCTTGATTACTTAGGGGGTATGGAAGTGTAATTGGTGTTGTTTGAGACTCTTGAAAAAATGAAACTTATAAGAACACTGGAAAATAAAAATTTACACTAATCCTTCAAATGAAAAGAGTTTCAAGAAATAAAATGCATGAACAATCCTTCAAACCTAAAGATGCAATCTTTTCTCCTTTCCATACAAAATGCACAATGTAACTTTCGAGTGAAACAAAAGAGAAAATGAAATGATTTTTTTTTAAGCGCTTTCAAGATGAGAAGAAAACACAACCCTATGCTATTTTATTTTTCTTTTTCAAATAACAAGGCAAAGCAATGCAAAGAAAGAAAAATAAACTAGCATAGGGTTGTGTTTTCTTCTCATCTTGAAACTTTCAAGTGAAACAAAAGAGAAAATGAAATGATTTTTTTTTTAAACGCTTTCAAGATGAGAAGAAAACAAAACCCTATGCTAGTTTATTTTTCTTTTTCAAATAACAAGGCAAAGCAATGCAAAGAAAGAAACAGACCTAACTAGCATAAAAACTAGGATTTTGTTTTTTCAATCAAAGCAAAACTAACAAAAGATGCTAAAATAAACTGTATAATACATGATTGATGGCCCCTCTAGATGTTGTACAATATATTTTTATTTTTTTTTATTCCATAAACAATGTGAGCCTTGAACCTAGATAAACCACAACCAACAGAGGCCTATGGAACTCAGGAAGACCTGAGGAACCAAAGGTTTCCTAAAAGAAAAGAAAATATTTTGAAAAAACTTTTCAAAGTGATAAGAACATGTACTATGCATAGTCAGCATGTGTATGTATGCAGGATGTGTATAAAGCAGAATGTGTATGTACGCGGTCTTGGTATAGAACAGGGCGTGTACACTACTGAAAATTCTCAAAAAAGAGAAAAAAATCAGACGACCACCTAGATCAGGGAAGCTGGTAAGCACCTCGAAGGTGACCAGAAACCTAAACAGACTCATAACACTTCAAAAAATAGGTATTCAAGCCAAACAAAGATCTCCTAAAAAGACCCTAGAGAGACTCCCTAGTGGAGTATCCAATTCTGCTATGGGGAAAATCCCCCTAATATGGGTCTAGCAACTAGGCAGAGCCTTGACACCCTAAAAGACATAAAATATTGTATTCTACCCCAAACCACACATAGCCTTATAATAATTAAGGGAATATAAATAAGAAAGAAACATGTACCTTAACACCTTACCTCTGATGTCGATCCCTTCTGATTATTGTTCGCTCCAAGACTGTAGGACTCCTCCCAAAGATAGCCTAAAACAATGCTACAGAACAATATAGGACAAGATATTCTTAGTTATCATGGTGCTCTGAGGAAACCCTAACGCCCATGCGAGCCATTGCATGATTGATTCAGGATCCGCCACAGCAACATACCAGCACAGATCCAACGCGGGTCAACACTAGCTCTGACCTGCAACTATGAGCGTCGAAGAGGGGGGGAAACCCCCCTCATATAGCAACATCACAGCCAATGATAGATCAGGAATGAGGGAAAAACAACCCGCGTTTGAGCCACCACAATAAATCCGAGAACAACTCCTTGCCAGAGAACAGGATTTCAGCAAGGAAATGGAGACAAAAGCCAGCACGTCCCATCCAAAAGCACCTCGTGGATGGGAGCCTGGCAAATGCATCCCGCAAATGGAAAAGTCCCCAAGATACATTATAAGCTCAACAAAGGTAGGGGAACATGCCCAGTTTATGCAAGAACATGCTCTCATTGAAAAATTTCTGGGACTCTGAAAGGGATTTGAACAAATGGATCAAACACTGGTGGAACCCTAAAGGTGACTATGAAGTTCAGCTCAGCTCCAAAGGCTTCTTCACAATTATATTATATAACCCAAAAGATAAAGATCGCATTTTTTAGAATGGCCCATACTTCTACAACTCGACAGGGTTATTCCTAAGATTTTGGACAGAGCACTTCAGCCCGGACAAGGAGGACTTCACAATGGCACCTGTCTGGATCTGCCTCTACTCCCTTCCACAGGAGTTTTGGTTGGAGGAGATTCTCATGGGAATAGGCAACACAATCGACCAATATGTCAAAGCCTTAGAAGCCACAAGGCAATGGAAATACATCTCATACGCCCGAATATGTGTTTACATGAACATAGCTAAGGCTTTACCAGGAGCAATAACGCTGGAATATTAGGATGAAGACTGGTCACAAACCCTTGACTACGAGCACATCCCTTTTAGATGTAGAAAATGCCATGAACATGGCCACCTGTTTTAGGACTGCCCTCTCAATCATCAAGCTTCCAAAGCCAGTCAAAACTTGCAGAAAGATGGCTTCACCATGGTCCAGACAAGGAAGAAAAATCCCCCCCGAAGGCAAATAACTGACCCCAAACGTAAGATCTTGACCAGGAATTCTTATGATATACTAATCCAGCTACCAGAGGATGAGGAAATTCAGGATCCGCATGAAGAACTACAGAAGAACAAAGACCAGAACCCCATACCCTCCTCTTCCAGTCCAAATAAAGAGATCCATGCAGACAAAAAAGGGGATGGAGACGGAGATACTCTAATGCAAGTGGACGCCCAAGACCTAGCAGGTATTGACCTGGAGAAACTGGAGGAAGCTCTCAATCATAAGGATCTGCAAGCCCTTCCTAAAGAGAAACTTAGAAAGGTACACAAGGTATTTCTTGATTCAACAGTAGGTTCCACAACACGCTTAGGTATAGCCACTGAATCAAGCTCAGGCTCAAAAAAGACACCACGCGAGAACAAAAGAAGGGGACGAAAACCAGTACATCAACTAATCAAAGAAGCCGAAAATCTCATGATCAACTCAGACCAGATACATAAGCTCTCAGAGGGATACCTCCACCCACACCCATCCTCATAATGATGAAGATTATCACTTGGAACATTAGAGGACTCAACGACAGATCCAAGCAAAGGATTCTCAGGGACTGCATCAAAGCTGAAAGCCCAGATATTCTAATGTTACAAGAAACGAAATGTGTAGGAATGGAAGCCGAAACCATCTTTCAATGCATATGGAAAGGTTGCAACTACATCCAAACGAACTCGTCAGGAGCCTCAGGGGGTTTAGCCATATTGTGGAACCCAAGCCACACTACTCTTAGTGGACCCTTTTCCACTATAGGCACCTTGTCAGCTCACTTTGAAATAATAGGCTTGAATCAGGAGGGAACCATCACCAATGTCTATGGACCCCAAGGACAACAGGAAAAAATCAAATTCATAGAAAGGCTAGCCCGAGTAAAATCAATAGCAACCACACAAAACTGGATCTTAGGAGGCGACTTCAACATGATCATGTCACTGGAGGAGAAAAGAGGCGGGAGAAAGAGACTTGAGCAAGATAGTGGTAATCTCAAAACTCTTCTTGAGCAGCTAAAGTTAGTAGACATAGAGAACAACAATGGCACCTTCACATGGTCCAATCGTAGGTCAGGAAACCAGCATGTAGCCTGCCGACTAGATCGCTTTCTCGTGGCAGAGGAATTGATTGAAAGAGACCTCTGCATGGAAAGCCTAAATTCTCCCCAAAGTGGGCTCTGACCACTGGCCAATCACCCTTCAGCTGGCAATAGAGGCAACACCTAAATTTAAACCATTCTGATTTGAGAAATTTTGGCTCACCCACCCAGATTTCCAACAACTGGAAAAAACTTGGTGGGCTCAAGCTGAAGTAGACCATGGCACCAAAATGTACAGATTTCAACAAAGGCTCAAAAATTTCAAGCAACTTCTCAAATACTGGAACATAAACACTTTTGGCAGTATATTCCAAAGCATCAAGGACACAGAGAATAAACTAGCTGAGATACAAAGAACATTTATCTCAGGGACTTGAACTGTTGAGCTTATGAAGGAAGAAGAGGAACTACAAGTGCAATTGGAGCAAAGAAGAAAACAAGAAGAGATACTATGGAGGCATAAATCTAGGGTTCAATGGCTTAAAGAGGGGGAAAAGAATACAAAATTCTTCCATAGAACCATGATACACCGAAGACACATCAACAGAATAACCCATCTGGAAAATGAACAGGGCAACCTGATCAGCGAACACACCCAGATCGAAGAGGATCTCAACAGATACTACCAGAACCTCCTTACAGAAACCAAGGTGAACAGAAATGAAGCCATCACTTGAGTCACCAGTCACATACCCTCACTCGTAACCCCTGAACAGAACACAACTCTCATGAGGCAAATCACTCAGGAGGAAGTGGACCAAGCAGCAAAAACTATACCCCCAGGAAAAGCTCCAGGCCCAGATGGCTTCACTATTGACTTCTTCCATCACTGATGGGACATAGTAAGGAAGGATGTTTGGGAGGTAGTGGAGGAATCATGAACGTCGGGTCAAGTTCTCCAAGCTCTCAACGCAAACTTCCTCACTCTCACTCCAAAGGAGGAAAGAGTCACAAATCCCAAATAGTTCAGGCCCATAGCCTTATGTAATGTAATTTACAAGATCATTACCAAGGTGATTGCAAATTGCCTCAAGCCAATACTGCCCTATGTTATTTCCAAGGAACAATATGGCTACGTCGAAGGAAGATAAATTATGGATAGCATCATCTTAGCACATGAGGTGATTGACTCTCTCAAATCAACAAAAACTCCAAGTATGTTAATCAAACTTGATCTCTCAAAAGCTTTTGATAAAGCCAGTTGGAAATACCTTAGAGCTATCTTAAATTCCTTTGGTTTTGACCAAAATTGGATAAATTGGATTTTGAACCTCACCTCTTCATCCTTTTTCTCTATCCTAGTCAATGGAGTCCATTCCCGACCCTTCTCGCCCTCCAGAGGTATTCGGCAAGGGGATCCATTATCACCCTTCCTTTTTGTACTCATGGTGTATGGCTTGGGCCGCTACATCAAATCAACGGTTCTAGAAGGCTCCCTCAAAGGCTTACCCTTGCAGAGCATTCAACCAGCCCCCTCACACAACCAATTTGTTGATGATACCCTTCTCATGAATTCCCCCACTGCTCACGAAGCCAATAATCTCAACTCCATTCTCTCCGACTTCACTGAAGCCTCTGGCATGATGTTGAACCTAGACAAATCCAAGATTTTCTTTTTCAACACTCCAGCTACGGTTCAGTCACATATCTCCAAACTTCTGGGCATCCCTAAGAGCTCCCTTCTGTCCAACTACCTAGGCATTCCTCTCATAGGAGCACCAGCCAAATCCATCTCCTGGGATAGCCTCATCCTCTCTATCTCAAATAGACTGGCTAACTAGACTTTCAGACCGTTAAATATTGCAGCTAGACTGGTCCTGCTAAAATCGGTCCTACAGACGCTACCCACCTATCTCTTCACCACCTTAGCAGATCCCAAACAAATCATCAGAGCTGTAAGAAACCTCCAGAGAAATTTTCTTTGGCAAGGCCTGCAGCCCAATAGGAAATGGGCACTGGTAGGTTGGGATAAGGTATGCGCACCAAAAAGTATGGGTGGCCTTGGGCTCCAAGACCCCGGAAATCTCAACCAAATAATGGGGGCCAAGATATGGTGGAGATGGATGAAAACACCAGATGTCCTATGGGCGCAAATCTGGAAGAACAAATACGCTCCCTCCATGCAGACTGATCAACTGATCAGACACAATGTCCAAATACAGGGTTCAAACATTTGGAACACATCCTGGCAAAACAAAGACCTAATATAGAAACATGCCTTTTGGGAGATCCACAATGGAGGTAGTGCAATTTTTTGGCAAGACTCTTGGCAACAACTTAAACCTCTAAAGGAACTAGCAAAGCTAACACCCCTTCAACAAGCTCTTAATCAAGATCCTCCGCTCATGGTAAAAGATCTATGGAAACCCCTCGAAACAAGACATTCGTGGCGACAGTGGAAGACCTCCAGCTAGGACTTAAGAGTCCCAGATGACTTAAATCTGTCAGCCTGGCACTACCATGCTAGAACCAGGAAAATCCCCATTATAGAAGGTCCAGACATCTTCAGATGGGGACACTCCACAACTGA
Source organism: Picea sitchensis (assembly GCA_010110895.2). Lineage (NCBI taxonomy): Eukaryota > Viridiplantae > Streptophyta > Pinopsida > Pinales > Pinaceae > Picea > Picea sitchensis. The sequence goes on from SNQJ01S0095898.1 coordinate 40,122, forward strand.
CATTTCTCGGTAAAAGAAGCCTATTACTTACAAGGCAATTACCATAATCAAGAAACGGACAACATTTGGAACAAAATCTGGAACAAGGCACTTTGGCCAAAGGTTTCCACTTTCCTCTGGGTAATCATCCATAATAGAATTCTAACTTGGGACAATCTTAGGAGAAGGGGCTTCATTGGGCCCTCAATTTGTGTCTTATGTCAATGTCAAGAGGAGACCAAGGAGCATCTTTTCAATGGCTGTTATTACAGTCAATCTATCTGGGACCAGGGAGCTCAAATAATGCACAGATCCAACCAAAACAAAGGCATCATCAGAGATACTATTGAAAATTGGGACTCAATCAATTACAACATCCCCATACTGAACTACATCTGGCAACTCCTCCCAGTGTTTATTCTCTGGAAAATATGGAAGGAGAAAAACAAATGCATCTTCCACTCCACATAATCTACTCCAAATTCAACCTGGGATAAAATTGTCACGCTCATCAAAGAAACAATCAGAAGTAAGAACTGGAAACCAAGGGACAAGGAATGCAACCAAGAGGAATTATGTACTCTACAAAGGTGGCAACTCAGATTAAATGACTCATTGGCAACCAAAGCACCCAAGAATCAAAACATCAGTCCAACCACCTAGACCCCTCCTCCAACAGGATTCATAAAGATTAACTTTGATGGAGCTTCAAAAGGAAATCCAGGACCCGCTGGTTATGGAGCTGTAATCAGGAAACGCAAAGGGAAAATTCTAATCCTGACAGAAGGGTATCTAGGGGAGACCAAAAATAATGCAGCGGAACTAATTGGCCTATTGCAGGGTCTTCGAATTGTAGTAGCCCTGCACAGTCATAGAATCATCTTGGAGGGTGACTCACAAATCATTATCCAGCTAATCACTAAAATCCTCCATGGGGAAAGCCCACAGAAAATCTCCCCCAGCTAGCGTCTCTCGGGGTTGCTCGAGGACTTCAAAAGAATCCTCAGGGGCAACCTCAGCATCACCCCTTCTCATGTCAAGAGAGGGGAAAACAGAGTGGTTGATTTTCTGGCAAATGAAGGAGTTTCCAGGGAACTCGAATAGATATTTTGGGAAGCAAGCAAATTTGAAGCCTCAGACATATCCAAGCAATGTCAAGCTCTCGCCAGAAAGGATTTCCAACCCCCTGATGGGGTGCCATGCGGAGCAGGGTGGGCACGTGGAGAAGCACCAGGAGGGGCCATTAATGGTGGCCAACCGCCCTCATATCCCCGCTAGTTATGAGGGGCATCACTTCAGTCGGCCTCCACCTTTTGACGGGGCCTCTCACTCGCGTGAATAGGCTAGCCAGCCAGAGAATTAAGCCCTCGGCCTTAATGGCTGCAGCCACCATTTTCGCCCTTATCAACCTTCTCGGTAGCCTTAGAATGAATTCGCAGCTCATAGAGCCGAGCAAGAATAGATGTACAGGGGAAGTTATGGCTCTTGTCCTCATTCTCATCATGCCACGAGCTAGAGGAATACCCCGCAGAGGAGCAGGGTGGTACGCGGCCGAATCTCAGTGGAAAAGGCACAAACGATTCAAGCAAACTTTGGTTCTTGCCAAGAAAAAGAGACCCAGGGAGACCACAGCAGTGGACTCGCCCCCCAGAACATATGTTGAGGAAATTCCTTCAATGGAACTCCCCCACGACTTCTCTGAAAGTTGCATGTTTACGGTTTCAGACAATTGGAACCCCCCTGTGTGCATTGGAGCAGAAGCACCACCTCCCTGCCCGCAAGAAGCACATGGTCCCAATGATGCTCCCACTGAGGAATTCGCCACCTGCCTGGTAGAGGAAGAGTTTTCGGAAGGCAACAATGAATTGCAGCCGCAAAGAATGCAACATGCACACCAGGAGACGGACGCTGAGAAAAATTCGCCACCACTTCTTCACCTGGAGCACCTGAACCTAATCTTTGAGGTCTGCAGCATGGTGGACGACCAAATCTTCAGGGTCATCCACATTAGCCAATTCTTGGATATGATGTATGCAGCTTACTCCAGTGCCACCCCACAGTGACAATGCCCCACCTGCGCTCAGCCCTATGCCATTCCTGTCAGAAGCGGCAAGGAGACGGACGACCGCAAGGACATCGGTTAATAGGTTCTCATGTTCAACATTGTTTCAAACTCTCTCTCTCTTTTATGTTTATCAGAGTTGTAGCTCTTCTAGTTCATATCCATGTTAGCGATAGCATAGGCATTATCAAATTGTTGTTTAAACTGGTCATGCACCTTCGGGCAGGGTCGCAATACGAGGTTTTGAACTTACATGTTATTTTGGACAGGCCAGCTGTCTTGGTTTCCTTCACAGGCGGGACAGTTGGCACTTCCATGTCATGGTGTAATTTTGAAGCATTAATATAATAGGATCTGTTTTTACTTAAAAAAAAAAAACATATTCTTAGTTATCAATATTATCTAAAGAGTTAGTTATTCATGAAAGGATTCATCAACATAAACACATAGACATAAATATCTGGGACAATAAATTTTATCTGTTATTAATAACAAAATTGAAGGTTACAACCTTAACTTTGTTGGCGCCGCTCCACGAACCTCACATGGGTTCCTCTACTTTGTCTCTAAGTGCACTATTCACAATACAATATTCACCACCAACATGCCAATACAAGGGGAAAGGATGGATGGTATAAGGAAGATGGATGGAAGGGAAAGTTGAGGATAAAACTTAGAGCAAAATGCATAAGGCTTGGGGAACAAGAGAGAAAATTTGGTAGAGTTCTCTTGCCTCTAGTTTTATATCTCCAAATGACCCCCCTAGGTCCCTATTTATATGAGAAAATGATGGTTAATTTGTTTCCAAAAGGGCTATAGGAGGTAATATGGTTGCAAAACCTAAGATAGCCCGTAAACTCCTCCGGAAAGTGCATATTTTATATGTTTTTGTCACTTTTTAGAGTACATGCGTGCTTTTAGTAGTGCAACAAACATATGTAGGTGGTATTTCAGGTATGCAGATAGCGTATGTATGTTCTCTACAGATGCAACAGGGCACGTTTCCCAAGGTTTTTTTTTTTTAGAAAAACTCCATCAAAAAGGGTTGGCAGATGTATGAATGAGTAGGCCAACATCAAGGATGCACATAAGTGACAATTTGAGCTATAATAATTATCCTGGTCAATTTCCACTCTCATGGTCAACTTGCAGTGCATCTTGTGTTGACTCCACATACCTAGTCGATTTTGTAGAAATTTCGATACAAATGAATGTATTCCTGCGATTCTCCTGATCTAACAAATTCCGTTATTGTTAAATACAGAATCGCTTCTACTATTACTTTTGCGGAAGCAATTAAACCACGATCACAACCACAATGCACAAAGTGAAATATCAATAACACACAACACAGAAGTTTTACCAGGAAAACGTAAAGCTAAAAACCCCACTATCATATATTATGTATATCATGAATCAGGAAACAATCTCATACAAAACTCTAATCCAAGAGCTCTCAGTACAATACAATCGTCTCACACTATCATACACAAATTAGCAAATACATGCGCCAATTCCTGTGTCCAAACAACCTGCCTCCTCTGCACAAACTCTGCAATCCGAATTCTCACAATGAATTGAATGAATCATTTGCACATGCTCATAAGCATATTCACCGCATGTGTGAAAAAATCACAACTGATAGCCAAACTATCCCTTTAACCTGTTATCTCAACTGGGTGTCCATTGGAACTGACATGCATGCAGTTAACGGTGGCGAATCTTCAGTTGCATGCGAGTTAACTGATTAACTGAACTCTCACTAGTGCATGTTTAGTT
>SNQJ01S0095899.1:0-18425 GCA_010110895.2 Picea sitchensis
AGGAGGTGACAACAAAACCCCAAAATGATCTTTAACTTCCTAGAAAATCTAAAAATTATATAGATCATCATATATTCTTTAAAGCACTATGTTGCCTAAGAAAGGACCAGACAATTCCAATCATTGATATAAAATAAATAAATATAGCAAGATTTAATGATAATAGACTTTCTGAAAATATAGATTTTTGTCTCCCTTCATATAATATAAGAAAATAAGATAGCCATGACTTTACAAAACCAAAGTAAAACAAAAAATGTGGATAATGTCATTAGAGAAAGTCTTTAAACGATTATTTTGTTGCAAATCAAATAAGCTTGAAACGAACCATCTACTCAAGGTTTCACTAGTATCTACAACCAATACATAAATCATAAAAACGAATTGGCACTTAAATAGTTCTCTGAAACGAACCATCTACTCAAGGTTTCACTAGTATCTACAACCAATACATAAATCATAAAAACGAATTGGCACTTAAATAGTTCTCTATGGCATTAAATTCAAACAATAAGTTCCCAATCTAATAAGTTCCCAAATGTGAAACACTCAAGAACGTTAGTAGTAATAGGGCTCAAAAACCTCAACAAAACTCCTATGACTAATAATTAAACGAAGAAATCAAATGTGTTTTCTTTTGAGAGCTAGGATGGGGCTCCCGCGAACCTAGAATAGTAAGGAAATCATGGAGACATAAGAGGAGGAAGGTTGGTCAATCCCCAGTTTCCACTATGTAATCACATGTGCAAACCGTAAGGTAAAATTAAACTAGAAGACATAAAGGAATGGAAAGGCATAGAGGGCCCTTAGAAAATTGAGAGGAGGCAAAAATTTAGGGAGGTGAACCCTTCTTCTTTCCAATAAGTTTTCTTAAATAAAGCTTTATAGTACCATTATTGCTTCATTAACCCTAACTATTATAACTGCTTCAAGAGGCTTTAGAGGCTACTTTTATATCTTTATTGATCCAAACTTTGATATAATAGTCTCTAGGGGGCACTGTGATTTCTTCCCTTGCTCTAAGTGAAAATATTTCACTTTTGATCCCACTCAAAGCTCCAACATCAAAGGGAGGTGGCCTAGTTTCATAAAAAGAATCGGAAAAGCTAAATCTAAAGTACACTAAATTAATATAATTGCAAGTGGGTTTTATCCCAAACAATAACAGTATGCTCAACACTATCTCTAACAAAGTCAATGATCTATCTATGTGTCTCCACCTTAGAAAAGCCTGTAAGTCCATGAAATTCTTCTCCCAAGGAGATATTGGCAGCTTTCAATCTCACTTCAAACTCTTCTTTAGTAAAAACTTTGCCATCCTGCATAATGGAGGGCCCCTCTAACCCTTTTATAGAGTCAACTGCCTCAAAGAATATTTTTGTTCTCCTCTCCTCAAACATTTCACATGTTATTAATTGTTATATAATATCAATTCGATTGTCCCAAACACCCCTTATATACTCAAAATGTTATTCAAGGGGAGATTATATTTCTTCCTTTTGTGCTCATTCATATCAATTAATTTTCTAATACAAAAATGTCATTAAAATTCATATCCTTATGAAATTTAAGTTTGAATGATTTTATCAAAGAAAGAATCCTTCCAATAAGAATGGAATATTTATTTACTAGCTCTTAGAGCTTGATAACAAAACACCCTATTCTCCATGTTACTAGCCATGGTCTTTCTTACTCCACATATTAATTCTCGGGCTACCTTTTCCTTGGTAGACTCCTCAAAAGTCTCCTCCAAATCCTCTTCAGGTCCTTTAATGGCCAATGGTTGTGTGAATAAAGTCTCGGGATTCAATGTAGCTTCGAACTCAATTATTCCCCTCTTCAATCTAAGATTCCACTCTAGTTTCTCACTTTCAAAGTGTTTAAGCATATCCCCCATGGTTGCATGCATTTTGAAAGATCCATCAATCCCCAATTATTTAGCATCTAGTGTAGTATCGATGTCCTCCAACAACATCTTCCCTTTGATTTTAACCTTGGCAATCTATTTAGAATTTTAGTTTTCTAGTCAAAATTTGAAAGATGTAGAGTAATTAAATTTTCTTCAAAACTAGGCAATTTTGGTTGCATGATTTCTTTTGCAATTAACTCGTTGTTCTCTAATTACATTATTTCCTAATTAAGGAATTTTCCATAATCATTGTCATGCTATTTACATTCTCGTCAAATGCACTTGCACGCTCCCCTTTATCAAAGTTCTTGGATATTTTCCTCCGATCATAGGGGAAGTGGCATGTCTATTCTCTAGTTTAGATTTATATGGATAGTTTCCATCACAATCATATTCTCCATCTCTAGCTATATTGTTTTGGTTGGGGGACACTTTTTAAGGGAGTTAGGGTATTCTTAGCAAAGTATGCAATAAAACACCCTCTTCCATTGACTCTAGATCTTCCTCTCTACCTTCCCTAAAGAACAGGTTCATCAACAACAACATGAATTTCCTTGTCTAGAAGGACATTTTTTTTACCACGTGTTTGAATTGACTAGTTTATGAATATCATCTGGGAGAGTGGTCATCTTTTTTTTTCCACTAGAACTATGTATGGGATTATGTGCTTCATATGTTGTCTTGATGTCCATGCCAAGGTCCGCATTATCCCTAGCTCCTTCCGATTGTTCATCCAACTCAGGGAAATATGTGTTCCATTTAATTTCCACCATATGTATTTTAAAAAACCCATGGCGGTTGAAGCCTCAAACTTCATCAACCCTCTTCAAGTCAAAATAATTAAAAGATCATGTTGATTTAGCAAGGTGGGTGATGTTTTTTAGAGTGATACATGGACACTTAAAAAAGTTTAGAGAAATTGTTTTCTCTTCTTTAATCAAAGAAAATAGACCATTTTTCTTACTAGTGACATAATTCAATGAGAAAATATCAATTACATACGAATTTAGGAAAAAGGTAGGGTTTCCCCTCATAAGCATAAATTCTTATATAATTGTAATAATCCTCATAAAAATATTTCCCTATTTCCATTTCCCCACGAGGAAAGTCCAAGACTCCATAGTCAATCTATCAAGCTCATCCCTAGTTATCATGTCTAATTCTCTGAATAAAACCTTTTTAAATTCTATAGAAGTGAAATGTGGCATTATACCTCGATGGGAATGGATACCAACATTGAATCGATGATGTCTTAAACTTGAGATCCTCTCTTGGAAATATCTTCTCAGATGAATTACAAAATATCAATGCATATATGTAACACCCTACTTAGTGTTAGTCTTTTTACCCAACAAATATGTGAATTGTGCAATCCCAAATAATAATAATATACATGTTATACATGTTGCATCAACCTTCGCATGATTACTAAAGGTTGAAAATTTGTAGTGTGAATAAGTTACACACATTCTATGCCAAAAAATAACTTTACATTATACATATGCATTTAGTAATAATTCTTAAGATTTATTACTCATACACTTTATATACCAAATTTTATTATTGTCGTGAAACTTACTCAAAGTATCTAAGTACAATAATTAATTGACTAATTGTAATTTGTAAAATCTTCTATCTTTTTTAGAAAATGTATTATCTATAATAATAATAGTAGTTAACTTATTAATATTATGGTCCTAATTTACACCTATACTAGGTTTTATATGTAAACATAGGTATTTTAACTAATTACATTGCTCTTGATTTCTTATTTAGAAAATTCATACGAGTCTAAATTATATAACTTGCAACTTGAACTTTGATAAGAATAATGTGCCATTGTGCATGTATAAAATTTATTAAATAATTCAAAAATCATAAATAATCTCATATCACCTATTTTATATTACAATGTCAATTATTTTTGATCAATACTAAATTGAAATTGGAAGATAGTATCTCATTCTTTGTGATATACTAAATAAAAATATTTAGAACATAAATCACATATATTACTCAAATGTATCACATAAAGAAATAGTATTGCAAGAATAATGGACAATAAGAAGCAAAATATTATACCTTTATTGATATTGACGTATTGTTTACTTGTCTCTTCGAGGGGGTAACCTCTAATAGAGAAAATATCATGTTGCAAATGATTTCCAAGACACATTTCACAATGCTTCTATATATTTTTATAGTACATTCTATCCCCTAAGAACATTCTAGAGAAGGAACTTTCTAGTAGGCAAAACCTTCTAGTAAGCCTTATTACAATAATTGTGTTCACACTACTACACATGCCTTATTTACTAATGATGGCCTCCATACATAGAAATACATAATAATCTATCTACTTATGGGGTTAGGGAGTTTAGGACCTTAGAATGCCACCCCCCTTAAAAATATTCCTTGTCCTCAAGGCTTAAGATGTGAAAAGTGTTGTAGAATAGTTTTTGGTTCCCATGTAGCATCTTCTGTCTATGCATCCTTCCATTATATTAAAACTTCCTAGATCATGTGTTGGTGGAGACTACGCTCTTTGTTTTCAAGGAAGGCATCTAAATGAAACCAAATGGAACCTTCTTCATCCAATTCAGGCAGATTAGTTTGAACTCGACAATTGGATCTGACCACTTTCTTTAAGCAGGAGACATGAAAGAATGGATGGATCTTAGAGTGGCTGGGAAGTGCCAATTTATAAGCCATCAACCCAATATTCTTTAGGATTTTATAGGGGCCATAAAACTTTGGATCCAACTTCTAGTGGTGGTTTTGTTTTAGGGAAGTCTTCTTATACAGTTGTAGACGAAGGAAGACCTAATCCCCTTCTTCAAAATGGTGTTAAGAGTGATGTTGATTAGCCTGTTGCTTGATCTGATTCTGGGCCATGACTAGATTATCTTTGAGAGTGTGCATAATGTTATCCCTAGTTGTAATGGTTTTGATGACCTCTTGTACCTTGGAGACACATGGTAGGTAAGATAATACAGATGGAGGCTTTTTGTCATAGACTGCCTCAAATGGGGTCACGCAAGTGGCACCATGATAAGTTATATTGTAGGACCATTCAACTAAGGGTAACCACTAAACCCATTGAGACTATCATTTTGAAGTGAAGCACCTCAAATATGCTTCCAAACACATGTTGACAACTTCCGTCTAATCATCGGTTTGTTGGTGATAAGAAGTGTTAAGATTCAATTGGGTGCCCTATATCCTGAACAATTGTTGCTAGAAGTTAATAGTGGAAATGAGATTACATTCCATTACAATAGATTTGGGTATACCATGTTGTTTGAAGATATTATCCACGAATACTTGAGCAACCATGGAAGCTTTAAAGGGTTTTTGGAGGGAAAAATGAGCATATTTAGAATTTAGATCGACCACAACCATAACCATTGATTTATTACCAGATTTGGGAAACCCCACTATAAAGTCCATAGAAATATCTATCCATACATTAGGAGGAATAGAAAAAGGTTGTATTGCACCTGAGGTCTTCATTGTTTCTATCTTATGTCATTGGAAAATATCACATTCATCCTCAAAAGTGTGGATGTCCTTTTTCATGCCCTCCCAAGAGAAGGAATGTTTGATCCATTCATATGTTTTATGAAAATCAGAATGACATGTTGTTGGGGATGCATGGAGTTTAGATAGAATAATGGCTTTAAAATTAGATTGATTGGTCAAGTATAGATTCCCTTTATAGAGGAGTTCATCATTGTGCCAAGTGTATATGAGAGATACATTAGAATCTTGTTGAATTTGTTGGATTAGGTTGTCAATGTTGGGATCAGTGAACCATCCATTATGGATTTCATTCACCTAATCAACTAGAATGAATGAGAGTGAAAACATGGACCCTTCATCTTCATATTTTCTTGAAAGAGAATCAACTACCACATTCTCCTTACCCTTCCTGTAAATGATCTCATAATCATAGTCTAGCATTTCCGTAACCCATTTCTATTTTTTGGTGATGAAATCCTTAGCTCCAAAAATTATTTGAGGCTACGATGACCAGTTTTAATATGGAAACGATGCCCAAGAAAGTAAGGATTCCATATATCAACAACATGCAAAATGGAAAAAAAATATTTTTCATAGGTAGACTTTCCAAGTGTCGTTCACAAAGTTGTTTATTGGTATAGGCCAATGGTATTTCTTCTTACATGAGAACTACTCCTATACCTTTTCCTAAGGCATCACATTCCAAAACAAAGTCTTAGTGAAGTTGGGCAGAGCAAGTATTGGGGTGGTACACATAGCATCTTTCAAATCCTGGAAGGCTTGATCTGCATCTACATTCCAATGGAAATAATTTTTCTTAAGTAAGGTAGTGAGGGGAGCTGCAATTCTTCCATAATTCTGGAAAAACTTTCTATAGTACCTTGTTATACCAAGTAAACCTCATAAACTTTTAAGAGTCATAGGAAGGGGCCAATCCTTGATTTCTTCAATTTTCTTTGGGTCCACTTGTACACCATCCTTACTAACAATATGGCCTAAATATTCAACTTAAAAAATGCCAAAGGAACATTTGGACCTCTTGAGAAATAATTGATGATGAGAAAGGAGTTGTAAGACCCGGTCTACACGGGTAACATGGGCTTGCCAAGTTTTGTTATAGATGAGGATGTCATAAAAAAAGATCGGGAAAAAATGACATTTAAAGGGTTTAAATATATGATTCACGAGACTCTAGAAGGTGGAGGGTGAATTACAAAGGCCAACGGGCATCACCAAGAACTCATAATGGCCTTCATGAGTATGAAAAGTAGTTTTGAAAATATCAACCTCTTTCATAAGAATTTGGTGACAGATCAAATGGAGATCAAGTTTGGTAAAGAGTTGGGCACCTTTAAGTTCATCCAAAAGATTATTAATGACTAGAATGGGAAACTTATCGTTGATGGTGATTATATCGAGAGCACGAAAATCACGACACATGCACCAAGTTCCTTCTTTTTTAGTACCATGACCACCAGTCTACTAGGTTTGAGTGGAATGGAATGATGATAGGCATCATGGGAGGGTGGGAGGCCTTGGGGGGTTTAAAAAACTGATTGGTGTTTGGTTAATAGGTTTGCATGTCGAGATGAATGGGTTGGGAAGGGGTCTCAAAGGATTCAATAACATGAAACTGAGCAATACTACTAGAATGGACCCTTTTTAGGAGTTTTCCCATACAATGTGAGATGACAATATCTAGAAAACCCACAATGATTCCTTGGAAAGTGTAACATTTCCCAGCCTACTAGAAGCTTATGTATAACTCCTGGAAATCCATGGTTATGGGACCTAGTGTGTGCAAGAATTCAACACCCAAAACAAGTCACAACCACCCATTTGAATGGAAAACATGTGGGATTTCAAAGAATAATAATCAATTTGAAGGCACACATTTTCATAATGACCCCCACATTTCATGGAGACGCCATTAGCAATCATAATTTGAAATTTGTTCACTGCATGGATATAACAATGTGTCTCTTGGGTGACACAATGATGAATAAATTTATGGGTGTTGTCGTTGCCAATTAAGATAATGACTTTACAATGCTTGATATAGCCAATTAATTTAAGAGTTTGGGGAGATAAAATACTAGTTAAGGAATGTAGGAATGTTTGGGGTTCCACAACAGGTTGATCAGAAGGAGGAATGTCATCATTTGGCTGAGGCAGAGGTTCTTGAGGGAGAGAATCACCATCATATTCTGAAATGTATTTGGAAATGGCCATAAAACGTTTTTACTCTTGAAATTTGTGCCCAAGAAAATATTTTTCATCACAATCGTAACAAAGGCCTTTAAGTTGATGTTTTACCATTTTATCATGAGTTAATTTGTGGATCTTGAGTGGAGGAGAGGAAAGATAGGGAGTGGTGGGATGGGGATGGGGAATAAAGGAAGTTGTTTTTTGTATTTGAGTAGTAACCACTTGTTGTGCTTCCCTATCTCTATCAGTAGATTTGATCCAAATGGTAGGGAAAGCCATTAAGATGTGAGCACATATTTCTTCATTCATACCACTAATAAAACATTCTCAGAAAAAGGTATTTGGCATGCCTTTGGTGCAGAAATACAGTTGTTGAAAAGCATAGATGTAATATTCAAATATACATGATTGTTTAAGATTGGTTAAGAAGCCCAAATGATGAGTATCAGTTTCAAAATGCTCATAAAGATCCACGACAAATTGATTCCAAGCAATATAACCTCTATTGGAATTATTACACCATTGCCACCATTTCTAGCACTTGAGATCTAAATATAAGACACCAACATGAAGTTTCATTAAGTCATCAATGTTGCCATGCAATGAAAAATAGTGTTCCATTTGAGTAGCCCATCTAGTGGGGTCTAATCCATCGAATTTATTCACATCCACTTTAGGAAGGCTCGGATCATGAACAAGGGTGTGGGAGTGAAGCCCCATAAAATGGGAGGATTCAAATCCTTCTTGGTGTAAGGGATATTCTGGGTATTTGGTGTCCATGAATTTATTACAAAATGCAAATATCTTGTCTTGTATGCCATCCAATGCACTAAGCTTGGTATTAACTGTAGCAAACTAGTCATTAACTGTAGAAAAGTTTTTTTCAATATCAACTTAAGATTTCATGAGTTTTTTTTGCAAGTCTTCACATATATGTTCCACATTAATAAAGTGGTTTCCATGGTCTTGGTTTTGGGTTTCCATCTAGAGGGGGTGCACAAGAGAAAAGGGTATGGAGGGTGGGGCTAGCGGTTCCACACACAAATATTTACTTGAGAGTTGTAGGAATGTGATCAGTGTGACTTTCTGGAGTTGTTGAGATAGGAAGCCAATAATGGGGTGAGTGGGTCCACATAAAAAAAGGCTTATGGAAGAGGGGTACCACTATAATCAACACGATGCAAGGAGCCTATTGAGATAGGTCCCAAATAAGGGTGCTAGTGGGACCAATTTATACTCTTTTTTTTTTATATTCCCATGGATTTATACTCCCAACTGAAAAGTATTGTGCTAACATAATGTTCAAATTCTTAATATTGAATATTATGTAGGAATTTCCTAAACTAGAAGTAGGAAGTAGGGTTTCCAATGATTGAATGTTCAAAATATCAACATAGCCTGATCCAGAATTTATGAGCAGAACGAAAATGAATACAGATTATTATTATTCTTAACACAGAGACACAAGAATAATAGAGATACAATAACAAAGATGCAGTAAAATTGGTTTCTATTCAATAAGAAAATTGTTGAAACTGTAAAATGCAACGAAAAACAAGCTTGCTATAATGGTGGCGAATTATCTCTGAGAAGAGATGTGACGAATGTGATCATTCGCAAGAAGATGGTTACAATGAGGCTCTCCAAGAATTTTTACAATAAACAGGAATGCCAAGACCCTAGACATCCAAAAACCTAACCCTAGGAGATGAAGCGCCAAAAGTCATGTGGGCCCCTTTGGGGTAAGCTAGTACATCAATTTCTCGAGGTTGTAACTTTTGCATACCATCTCCATTTTAGGCGCACGATAGCCCATTGGAAAGGTCCATCCGAAGACTACACATGCTGTTGTCAGACTTAGACTCTATATTCAATCTAACTATGGAGAGCCCTAAAAACGTTGTTTAGGGCCTCAAAACGGCCCCGGAAGTCAGGGACCCGAAAATTAGGAAAAAACTGCCAGACTGGAAAATTGCCAAAATGAGCTAGTTGGAATAGGTGGGAGGCCACTGAAATCCATCTGGATCAATCCTTCCCCCTTAGGAATAAATGATCTCCATTGCATTGAGTGCCCCCATCAAATGATGAAATTTCTGTTGAATTTGGCCCTGGGTGAGCCACTTGCCTTGATGCAGGAGTTGCCATGCTTTGACAGCTCGATAAAGTTGGATCCTTTGTTGGCGAGTTCCCTTGACCTGTGTGTCCACAATATGATCATTGGATGCATGTTGCATGCAGTCAGTGTTGAGCTCCATTGGTTTCACTTGTCCTACTATCTCTGAGGTGTCCAACAATGGTGGGAAGTATGGTCGAAGGAGATCCACGTTGAATACTAGGTGCAGGCCAAGGAAAGGAGGAATGTTGAGCTCAAAGGCATTGTCACTCACAACATTGGTGATGGTATAAGGTATGTAATAGAGTGGGAGAAGCTTCCAATGGGGCCTTGTAAGGTGTTCTTTCTGCAAGTGTAAACACACTTTGTCTCCCACCTGAAACTTATGTGGCACCTAATGTTGATCATGGCGCTACTTGTACTTGGAATTGGACTTCTATAAAATATCTTGAATTTGTTGGCAGATGTGCTGGATCCACTCAATGAACCGAGAGGATTTTTCAGCTTCAGTTGGAGCAGTTGATGAATCGGTTGGGGTGGCCACAAGAGGTAGTGCAACATCCATAAGACCCAATGGTTGGAATCCCAACCTGACCTGAAAGGGGATGTAGTCGATTGAGCTATGTAGGGATTTGTTGTAGCTATGATGAACATAGGGAAGACTCTCATCCCATGTGTGGGGGTGCTTGGAATTGTACATGTGCAGGATATGCACTATCATCCAATTGACGACCTTAGTTTGGCCATATGTCTGGGGGTGGAAGGTAATGGACTTGGTGAGCTTGGTGTCCAACAATGGCTAGAGGATCGACTAGAATATGTTGAGGAAATAACTGTCCTGATATGAGACAATGGTTTGTGGGATTCCAAAATGTATCTAGACTCATTCAAAGAAGAGCTTGGCAGTGGCCTCGACTATGATGCTCTTCTTGCAGGCGACCATGGTCGCCATCTTGAAAGAGCGATAAAAAACCACAAAGACACAATCATTTCCCCTCTTGGGGGATGGAAGGCCTGACATGTAGTCCATTGAGATGGATTACCATGACCTTTCAGAAGTAGGCAGGAGGGTGTATAGGCCCTGTTTCTTAGTGTCCGATTCAGAAATAATGCAGGCAGTGCAAGACCTGATATACTTGCTGACATCCTATCGAAGTTTTGGCCAATAGAAACGTTTATGTAGTACTTCCATTTTCTTTTCGACGTCGAAGTATCCTACCAACCAAATATAATGGGCTTCCCAAATCATCTTCGCTCACTCTCTTGATGGAATGCAGAGATGGCCCAATCAACAAAATAGCCCATCCTGTATATGGAAATTAGTGACAACTGAGTTTGCGACCAACATTTGGTATGTGGTGGAGAATTCAGGGTCTGTCTCATAGAGGTTGGGCCATCCACAGGTCTTGTGGCTGCAAGAGTCTAGCACCGTGGTGAGTGTCGCGACTGGAGGTCAGCTGAGGAAATCAACGACTCGGTTGGTACTACATGTTTTATACTTGATGTTGAGGTGGAACTACTACAAGTATGTGGACCACTTTTGATGGTGGTCATTTTGCGATTCTCCTTGTGTCTGCATGAACTGTAGTGGTTTATGATTCACGTGGATGAACATATCCTTCCCGAGAATGTAATGTCTCCACTAGTGGTAGGCTTGCACAATGGAGTACATTTATTTGTCATAAGTAGGGTACTTACAAACAACATCTAATAGTGTCTCACTATGATAGGCCACAGGGTGGCCGTGCTGAGTGAGAACTGTGCCCACATCATAGTCCGAAGCATTTGTCTCGATCTCAAAGGGTTGTTGCAAGTCCTATAAGGAAAGTACTAGGGATGAGCACAAGTGGTGCTTTAAATCATCAAACACTTGTTTTTGGGACATGACCCACACAAATTTCTCCTTACCACCACCCCTGGTTACTTGGATGAGGGCCCATGCAATATCGGATAATCCCAACATGAACCTGCGATAGAAATTGTCAAGGAATAAGAATCTTTGAAGCTCAGTGAGTGTGGTTGGGGCTGACCAGTCACGAATGACCTAGATATTGGTTGGATCCACATGTACACCACGCTGATCTATGACGTAGCCTAGGTACTGGATGTAGCAACCCTAGTTAAATGATTTCTTAAGGTTTATCAAGTATAATTAATTAAATAATTAACTGTCCTAATATATTTTAGTTAAACAATGATTATTTATTAATAATATTAATTAATTGTTTATATCTATTGATTAATTAATTAATTAACTCATTAAAGGTTTGGGTAATGAATTAAGAGCTTAATAATTTTTATTTATTTATTATAAAACTTTACGTATGCAGGGGGATGAAGCATTGAGTGGAGGGATAAGGTGGGTGGCATTAAATGAAGGAGGAGGCGGTGAATGGGGAAGGATATGAAGGGGAGAGGCATTCAGAAAGGGCACTTTTAGGACTTTGGGAAAGGAGATCATTTGAGAGAAAGGACTGTATTTTCTGTTGAGGATATTTTCTGGTTTGGAGTTTGGGTGAACTGTTACTGGGGGCACTAGGTTGCTGGTAGTTTTGGGCTCAGGGGCCAGGAATCGTCACAGAATCCTGGAGCTAGGGAGTCGGATAGGCTCTGTTCCTAGCTGGCAGGGAGGAAGATTCGGTTTTGGGCAGAGTTTTGGGCAGAGCAGTAGAGAGGACAACCAGAGATCATGAATTTAGCATCAAACATAGGTATTTTTATTTATGTATTCTCATGAATATGTGGTGTTATGTGGTTGTTACATAAGCTTATTTACATGATGCTAAAAAATCTAATTTATGTTGAATAATAAATGATTATAGGTTATGATTAAATTGTACACGATGTAATTTGTTTTTATTCATTATTTTAGCTTGTGTTTTATAAGGATCTGTGGGGACAGAGACCTTACACATGGTATCAAAGCCCTGGTTTAAAAACTTGGACCAGGGCCTACCCACCTACCCGCTTGTAAGAAGGAAAGTTTAGAATTGGAACTGTTCAACACTAACCCAGAAATTTAAACAACCCCTAATTGGTTATATTGAAACCCTTTGCCTTGAAATCCTAAACAATCCCTAAATAATCTGTATATGAAAATATAAATTTGGGCATGTGGGCCAAGCTCCAGCTCCAACTCCACCTACCTGCAAGTCAAGCACAATTTTTTTAACACATATCTATATACATATAAACATATAAACAATATGCACAGTAAAAATGAAACGGTATAATATCAATTTTGCCGAGGATTTTCTAAACAGATAACTATATATGTAAAAATAAAATAAAATATTGAAGGTAAAAGAGAACAACAAGAATTCCATAAGTAACGCTATCAACTACCCGAAATTAGATTGTTGCGCAAATTCCAAAAACGAAGAAATAAAGACATTGTCTAATCACATTTAAATATTATTGTCAGAGACACATTTAAGAATAAAACATTGTCAATTGCACATTCAATAACTGGCTGTAAATTCCATAAATGCTATCCCTAGTAGTAGTTATTATATGGCTGCATAGATCGCATACCCATAAGTATTAAAAGCCACATAACACGCCACATCAATATGCTATGCATCAACGCTATAATTAAAATGCTTCAAGTAATGAACGTTATCCCAGGTCATGTATACGCAGAGTGAACAAAATAGTAAACAGAAGGTTAACGCTGTCAAGTAGGCAAGGGTAAATCGTCGGGACAATAAAGTTGGTGTGGTTGTTGGTTATCTTAGTAAATCTCCTTAATATTGCCATGTAAAAATTAAATCGCAAAAGCAACCATGTGGATGTGGATGTGAGGTAAAAATGTAAAAACGCCTGGGAATTAACGTTGTTAGGTAAACAAAAAAAACGCAGACCTTTGCATGGTAAACACGCGGTAAAACACAGGGATAAAATCACATCCATTCCTAGGGAAAAACTCAGTCAAATGAAGCAACCCAATTTTGTTCGTTTCGGTTAAAAAAAAAAAACGCAATCAAAGGCGGAATAAAACACCAATAGTTAGGATGAAATCCGTTGCCATTGAAGGCCCGAATTCGCTGTCAATAATGGTATAGAAATACCAACATTCAGGAATAAATTCGTTGCCATCCAAGGTATGAATTCACTGTCAAAATGGTATAGAAACACCATCTTTCAGGAAGAAATTTGCTGCCATCCAAGGCACGAATTCTCTGTAAAAAACGGCTTAAGAACACAAGATTTCAAGGAAGAAATTTGCTTCACAAAATCTTAACAATTAATATGCCCACCAACTACTGAACTACCAAACTTTGACAAGGAAAAACACCTACAGAATCTTACCAAGGGTCAACACAAAACACATGCAAGTCAAAGTACAAGCGCCCAAGCGCCAATCCCACAAGGGACCAAAAGACTGCAAAACGTGTCAGAACAGAACACCCATGCACCCAAGCCATGGGGAGGAGCCACAGGAAACAGAAAAACACAAGCACCGAGTCAAACAAGCCACATAACTACCAAGCTCAACGCCAAGCCCCAATCTCGACACTAATCCTTATATCTCATGCAAAACAAGCAAGATTCTCACAGGTTGCTCGAAATTGCATGGAAATTAGTACCAGACAAGCAGATTTTTTTTGCAGTACAAACATGCCACAAACAACACAAGACATGCGTGGAGTACCACAAGTCATTGAAGACAAGCACATACAACAGGCCATAAACAACACATAAGCCCAGCGCACAAACGTCAAGTGCTGAGATCATGAAGGCATAGTTGCCATAACACATCTAAGTTTAAAAAAATGAACCGGTGCCGCCCAGACTTCAACTGGATAGAAGAATTCATCTGGAGGAGAATGGAAAAGAACGAGCACCTAGCAAAGTTACTTTGGAGACCTCCAGTGACTTAAATACTGGACTATGCAGGTTTCGAACCTGCAACCTTCACGTTATTAGCACACGCGAAGGCTTAGCTCCTTCTCCAAATCCATAGAACCTGCAACAACAACACACGATCAAACAAACACGAGCCATCAAACGCACGAGAAGCCATGAGAGAAGGCCATGGGTGGAGCGGCTTGAGTAGGGAAAACCCTTACCAGAGTGCAGAGAAGGGAGGTGGCTGAATGAGAGGCAAAGTAAGGGTTGGGCACATAGAGTTAGGGTTAAGAAAGGGAGTTGAGAGGTGTGTAGGATTTTAGGAGGGGAATGAAATAGTGGGGGGCACGTGGGCCTCATGCGAGGTCCCACAATGCCCAAGGATAATTGATTTTTCTTTNTTTATTTACTTACTAGGTTATTAGTTACGTTTAGTTCAATTATATATATATATATTTAGATATATATAAGCTTAATATATAAAAAAATAAAAAACAAAAGGATATATATATATTTTTATTAATTAATATAAAAACAATAATAAGAGTTATTAATAGTTAATGGAGGATTAGTATAGTTAATGGGAATTAATAATGAATGGAGGGAATATAAAAGTATATATATATATATTTATATATTGGGAAGGATGGGTTTTGAACCCACGACCACTCACCATAGTCCAAGCCTTGGAAAACAACTAAACACTAACCCGCCACACATGAGTCTTTACAAATAAATTCATATACATAAATAAATTAATAGTCATAAAATACTATCCCGAAGTATAATCTCCAATTATCCATGTTAACCAAACACTGAGTTTCGTGCCGTCAACCACTGAGCCAAGTGCCAAGTCCCTCCATTCCATTCCACCAGTCAAATCCAAGTCAAAGCCAAGAACCAAGCTTCAATGCATAGCCTCAGGCTCACTACTTCGTACGACCACAAGTCCAGAAACAATACATAACCACAACGCATGAGCACTAAGCTCCAATGCCCGAAATCCACTCTACAATCCTCAAGACTCGCACCTGCAGCCACCGAGTCACACAATTCAATGCATATGTACAACACTCCAAGGAAAGCCCACGAGTCAAGCATCGAAGGATAGCCTTAGACTCATTTCATTGACATTAGGTTGGAAGTCACCCTAATTAGTTGTAAATGCAAAGTATAAGGACTTAGAACAAGATAAGCGGGAGGGGGCTTCATGCGCACTAGGCAGGTAAGTTAGAGAAATTGGCTAGTATGGTGCAAAGCTATCATAGCTACCGGGCGAGGGAGTCAGTAGTTTTCTTAGGCGAAGAAATCAAGCTTAAATGATTTAGCCCTAACCTAGCCACGTCCCCTAAAGAGAGTAACGTCTGTTTACAGACAAGTAAAAAAAAACTTACGCCTAACCCTGTTTTCTAGTTAAGTTGCGCAAATGTGAAATGTCCTTGAGCTCACCCTGACAACTTTGGTTGATGTAGGTTAAATCATACAGGATGGTTAGGAATCGAGGGAATCGAGGCAGAGGGGAATCGTCGCAAGGACTTCCAGCGCCGCCACCACCATCACCTAAACTAGCTCTCATACTGCGCTCTTTGGAGGCCATAAATGAGACTTTAAAGGGGCGTCAACCAGTAGGGATCAAAGTGGAGCCCCCACCATCTGGAACGGGTAATCCAGAAGTGTCAAGGGATTCAGGGGGGAGGACCTCCACCCAAAGACATCACTAGAGAACTGCAGAAGATCAAACTTCCAGAGTTTGCCGGGGGTCGCGCCAGTGAACGTGCAGAAGCATGGTTGGAAGGCATGACAAGGTGTTTTGCCTTAAGGGACCATGCGTCCACCTCAAAGGCGAAGATAATGATTTTTTAGTTGAGAGACAGTGCCTTGAACTGGTGGGGCAACCTGGAAAGGCAACTGCATCTTACCCCTGACATAATATCTTGGGAAATTTTCGAGGAGAGGTTCCGAAGGAAATATTTGCCAGCTTACTATGAGGAATAGTAGGTAGGAGGGTTTCATGCTCTTGTACAGGGAAACAAGACCGTAGAAGAATATGAGATTAGGTTTATGGAATTGGTCAAATATGTTTCATATATGGATAATGACCAATGACAGGTAGAACACTTTGTCTATGGGTTGAACCCTAAGATAAGGGCTATGGTGCGAATGTGGAAACCGTCTTTAGTAGCAGAAGATGTGGAAAACGTGCATTATGTGGAGAAACACATGAACTTAACTAGAGGTACAAGACCGACCTTTCTGCATCATCCTGGATTCGTGGGGAAGGCCCCTAGGGCATTTCCCAGAGGATGGGGCTCAAGGCCACCTCCATATGGTAACATAGTCACACCAAGGACAGTAGCCACATAGATTTCAATGGTAGCAAGTGTAGCATCCCATTCATCACCAATGACGTAGGTAGGTCCATGACCATCTCAGGGAGCAACTAGTAAGGGCAGTGGTTCCAGGGGAAGGAACTCATTTCAGAGACAGTCACATAACAGTGCGCAGGTTCAATCTCGTGTTAGCTGTTGGGGGTGCAGAGGACCCCATTACCAACATGACTGCCCAGAGTTACAATCAAGATTTGTGCATAGAGAAGGAAAGGCCCCGGTGGGAAGAGAAAGTAGCGGCCACTAGATTTATGCAGTGGTTAATAATCGCCAGGACGAACATCAATCCACGGTGGTGGAGTCATCAGGTACGCTAAATCATATCAATGTAAAGATTTTATTTGATTATGGTGCTACAGATAGTTTCATTTCACCATCTACATTAGAAAAGAGTGGGTTGGCAGCCTACGAGCACGATGAATTTAAATAAGTCGAGATGGCTTCAGGGGAAAAACAAGTGGTAGGACCTAGCATCAATAATTGTATAGTAGACCTGGGAGTGTGTACTACCAGGTTGAAGGTATATGTCACCGCTCTTAGGGTGTATGACCTAATCATTGGAATGGATTGGTTAGAAGCTCATCGAGCTTTGGTGGATTTTTTCGCAAAATGGGTGTTCTGTGTAGACGACGAAGGAAGGCCAGTGGAGATCTAGGGTGTACAGAGAAGGGTGTCATTATGCTTTATCTCAACTATGAAGGTTAAGTGACGCTTGAAGCAAGGGTGTCGACTATATGTAGTGGAAGCGGTGAATGAAAGGAAGAGACCCTCCTTGGATCAGTACCCGGTATTGTCAGAATTTAAGGATGTTTTCCTGAACGAGTTACTAGGGTTACCTCCTGAGAGGGAACTTGATTTTACTATTGAGCTAAAACCTGGTGTAGAACCAATTTCCAAGACTCCGTATTGGATGACAACACTGGAACTTTGTGAATTGCAAATGCAGTTGAAAGAGTTACTGGACTTAGGGCTAATAAGGCCCATTGTCTCACCTTGGGGTGCACCAGTAATTTTTGTAAAGAAGAAGCATGGATCCTTACGATTGTGTATAGATTACAGGGACTTGAACTGTGCTACAATGAAAAATATGTACCCAATGCCGCAAATAGATGACCTCTTCGATCAGATGAAAGGAGCAACAGTATTCTCAAAGATTGATTTGTGATTAGGGTATCACCAGTTAAGGATTAAGGAAGGCGATATTCCTAAAACTGCCTTTCAAACTCGGTTTGGACATTACGAGTTCATTGTAGTAACTTTCAGATTGACCAATGCGCCAACAATATTCATGAGCCTCATGAATGGCGTATTCCGGAAGTACTTAGACCGTTTTGTACAAGTCTTTCTAGATGACATCCTC
Source organism: Picea sitchensis (assembly GCA_010110895.2). Taxonomy (NCBI): domain Eukaryota; kingdom Viridiplantae; phylum Streptophyta; class Pinopsida; order Pinales; family Pinaceae; genus Picea; species Picea sitchensis. Next base: position 18,351 of record SNQJ01S0095899.1, read on the forward strand.
ATCTATTCCAAAAACGAAAGAGAACACGAGGAACACTTACGAGTGGTGTTGTCCTGCCTTAGAGAGAACAAATTG
>SNQJ01S0095899.1:20178-37176 GCA_010110895.2 Picea sitchensis
GGGGGTACCCCCCCTCTGCACTCCCCCGTGTGGAAGAGTGTACATACTTCTAGGGTGTAAATACTTCATGGGGTATAAACATGGATGAAAGTAAAAAGACCTCTGAATCAGGAAGATAATCAGGCTCCACAACCAACAGAGTTCCCAAGCCCAAATTGTCGCGTCTTTTTTTAAATCTTTTTCTCGATTTTGGCCGCATATCGATAGGCCGCACCCAAGGAAGAGATCTCCAAAAACTCCATTTAGACCTGGATGTATCTATGTATACCACTACGATACTTGAGCACTAGATGTCACTCAAAATATTTGATACCCATGTTAGTGTGCAAGGTATGGAAGATATTTGTGAACTTTGTCACTTCTTGGTTTCTTTCCTACCGCAGTGTGGTCCATTTTGTATACAGGTCATCATAAATTTTGATAGGGTAGTATTATTCCTTTATAACGTCCCTGAAGGACTCCCAGGTGACAATGACTATAAGTAATGAGGGTTCCTCTATTTCCTTTTGATCACATAAAGTCTCCCACCAATATTTGATATGGGGGACGACTTTGAGGAGTGAAAACATAATATTTTCTTTGTTCGAAAAGTTATGGACAGAAAAATACCCTTTTAGCAGATTTAACCATTTTTCTACAACATCTGTGTTTATATGACCTTCAAGTATGGGAATATCAAAGTCGATTTGTACCTTGAAGGGGGCGACACCTCTGTTTAAGTAATATGTGTCGCATGTTGATAGCTACCGAAGGATTTGCGCAAAATTATCCATCATTCCATTCCTTTGTTGCGTGATGGATTCCTTGAGAATTTTTTTGAAAGGAACTCATGTCCCATTGTATTTTTTTTCTCCCGCCATGAGAGGTCACTTGGGCATGTGAGAGATTTTTTCCTCAAGAGAAACAAGCTCGAGAACCAATTCTTTGTACCCTGACATCGTTGGGGACATGCATTAAGAACGATAAGGAGCATGCCACTATGATACCACTGATCCGGATTTAATGAGCAGAAAAAAATGAATACAGATTATTATTATTCTTAACACAGAGACACAAGAATAACATAGATACAATAAAACTAGTTTCTATTCAATAAGAAAATGTGCTAAAACTATAAAATGCAGCGGAAAACAAGCTTGCTAGAATGGTGGCGGCTTATCTCTGAGAAGAGATGTGACGATTGTGCTAATTCACAAGAATATGGTTACAATGAGGCTCTCCAAGCCTTTTTACAATAAACAGGAATGACAAAACCATAGACATCCAAAAACCTAACCCTAGGAGATGAAGCGCCAAAAGTCATGTCGGCCCCATTGGGGTAAGCTAGTACATCAACTTCACGAGGTTGTAAATTTTGCATACCATGTCCATTTTAGGCGCACGATAGCCCGTTAGAAATGTCTATCCAAGGACTAATCATGTTTCCATTAGATTCTGACTCTGTTTACATTCTAATTGTGGCGAGCCCTAAAAACGTTGTTTAGGGCATCAAAATGGCCCCGGAAGTCAGGGACCCGAAAAATAGGAAGAAACTGCCAAAATGAGCTAGTTGAAATATGTAAGAGGCCACTGAAATCCATCTTGATCATATCCCTTTGTTTTAATTTTTTTTTGAACTGACATCAAGGAGTAGAGTTGCAAGGGTACTAAGGACAATGGAGTTCCATATGATATAGCTCTCTAATATACTTGTGGGGTCCAATAGTAGTACTCAACTCAATATCTCAGGGATTTGACTAAGGAGGTTCGACTGTACCCTTATCCATACTGCCTAATTATCTAGGTACAAAAGAATAATCTTCCCAAGTGTGGTTATTGTTGCCTCTATAGCAGCTAGACGATCGAGTGGCTAATCTAAGGCTGGTTTCGAGACACCTACGAGACTTCTGATATACCTGAGGATACGTGGAAGTGAAGTCTGGATAAAAGTGTTGTCTGATGTGGAACTACTTGAAGGGGTGAAAATAGGGGTTACAAGGGTTTCCAACAAGGTGAAACCTCTTGTATTTCCTACGTGTATGCTTCCCCTACCACATGCTTACCCACTTAATGATAGATCTATGTGTTATTTATAGACACTAGAACATGTCTCTAGCCTAAAAACATTGTTCTAAAACTTGTGCTAGGAAAGAGCTCTAATACCACTTGTGATGTACCAAATATAAATATTTAGATCTTAAATCACATATATTACTCAAATATATCACATAAAGAAATATAGTTATAGGAACAATGGAGAACATGAAGAAAAACATTATTCCTTTATTGATATGGAATCAATTTTCACTCGTCTCTTTAAGGAGGCAACCTCCAATAGAGTATATGTAAAATTACAAATGATTTCTGAGACACCTTTTACAAGGCTTCTAATATTTATATAGTAATTTGTATCCCCTAATAACATTCTAGAGAAGGAACTTTCTAGTAGGAAAAACCTTCTAGTAAGCCTTCGTACAATAATTGTGTTCACACTACTACATAGGCCTTATTTACTAATGATGACCTCCATACATAGAAATACATAGTAATATATCTACTTAGGAGGTTAGGGATGTTATGACCCTAACATTCTTATTAAAATCTATATGGTATCGTTACCTATGATCCCTACATGATAGGGTTATCATTTTATTTTTCATTTTCTTGAATATTTAACACTAAGTTGAATATTTTATTATCAATAGTATGGAGTAGTCATTAATATAATTTGTAACTTCAAATCGCTCAATCTTATAGTCTATGGCTTGCTCAACATATCCATTTGTAGGTTATCTTAGATCTAGAATACCAATGGAAGAATTACGATTTGAATTTCATTCTATTTTGGTCGTGTAGCACATGCTTACACTCTATGAAAATTATACTCATTGTATGAATTGGTTAATTTGGCAGTGAAGACAATATTTAAATTCAATACCATAAGTCAAAGCTATAGGAAATATGGTTCTACATCATTCATAAATTTTGAATCTAACAATTGCTTGGAACTGCAGTAATTTTTATTATGAAATTGAAACCCCAAGTCTAAGTTGTAGTCGACTAGTGGTTTTCGTTTTGTAATCAAATTTTATTGAGAAGAACACTTTCAATATATATACCTTCCTTCCATGCAAGTGGTATTATTCCCTACCCCTTGTTAATGCAATGCAAATTTTCAATTATGATAAAAAGGACGAATTACTATAATCAATTAATTTAACAAATGGAGAATACAACAACATTCTAATAAAAAACATGCTAATCAAAGTTTCCAATGAATTCAATCAACCAAAATCATAACAGAGAAATTATTGTACCAATAAATTTCAAAGCAAAGAACATATTTTCAATATAACTATATATTAGAATCAACTCATTAGGGTTCCATTGCTTTCTAAAGAAGTTTATTAACTCGTTCCAAGTTATATTAACATTCTCGATAACTTCTTTATTTTATTTATGAACTATGCACGAGTGAATTGTTAAAACAAAATCAGTTTAGAAGATTGTATAATTGGATTCAATGCAGTGTATATAACCAAGATAATATTTTCAATTACTATGAATTATGAGATCAAAATATAAATTGTTTTAGATGCATCAAGTCTGTGGGTGTATTGATCCATTTCCCTTTCTATAGATTTAAATTTCAATCACATTCAAAATTTCAAGTGCATATGAAAATGGGTGATTAATCATTTCTTCTTTCAAGTAATTTCACTATAACAATATGTTGATTCCACAATTCACCCTAATTGTTTTGCAAATTTTGGGTACCACTTTTCCTTTAGGTTCTTTGATTATTTTGAAAATGATTTTTTTCTTCTTAGTGTTGATTGATTTTCATATGGGTTATTCATTTCACATTTAAATCCTTGACCATAACAAGATATTTAATAAAGAAAAAAATTGCAACAACAACAAAACCTAGAGTATAAATTCAAACCAAATTTGAAAGAATCCCAAATTTGTCATTATAGCTTCCCTCTCCACACAAAAAGCAATTCCTTTAGGGACACTAGATAAACTCATTTTTTCAAATGCCGCCTAAGGCTAGAAGTTTTGTAGTCATAGAAACAATTCCAAGGGTGACATATATGTCTAGTTGTTGAAGAAAACAAGTCACTTTCTTGTCGATCCATTTCCATACATATTGTAACTCATCTAAGGTCCATTCAAAGACACTAATCCTAGAAAGGATATTTTATATTGGTAAACAACTTACAAAAATTCCAAATAAAGAAACTCATCTCAAAGAAGTCTTATGTACATATCTTGGTCCTCATAATTTGCGCTTGTATGGTTGTAAGCACTACCTTAATTCAAGAGCTAGAGCATCCACAATTGTGCTTTCCAATTTCCTTATCCAACAACATGTTGATCACTTTTTCTTGTATGAAAAGGATCAATGCTTAGGGAAAATCCTTGGGCAACTCAAGGAGTGCCCTGCTTCAGTTTTATTGAGGTGGTACACCTCTTTATTATTAGGCAGGTCTTCTTGTTTATCTTAATGAAATAAGAGGGGGATTACTATACAAGAAACGTTGAAATGATATTTAACTTCCTATAAAGATATAAACAATCTAGAGATCATTAAATATTCATTAAATAATTATGTTTCTGAAGAAAGAACCAAGTAGTTCCAATCATTGATAGAAAGTAAATAAATACAACAATATTTTATGATAATAGGCTTCCTCAAAACATAGATTTTTGTCTCCCTTCATATGATATAACCACATACGATAAGCATGAATTTACAAGATGAAAGTAAAATAAAAAAGTTTCTAAGGTCAATAGATACCTTTAAAATATTATTTCATTGCAAATCCACTAAGTTTGAAAAGAACCATCTCCTGAAGGTTCCACTAGTATCTTCAACTGTGAAATCATAAAAATAAAATGGCACTTAAATAGGTTTTTGTGGAGTTGAATTCAAACAATAGGTTCCCAAATGTGAACAAAATCCTCAACAAAACTCCCAAGACTGATACTTAAACAAAGAAATCAAATGTGTTTTCTCTCTAGAACTAGCATGGGACTCCTTTGCACCTAAAATAGTAGATAAATCCTAGAGTCATAAAAGGAGGAAAGTCAGAGAATCCCTAGTTTTCATTGTGCAATCACATATGCAAAATACAAGGCAAAACTCAACCATGAGACATAAAGGAAGGGAAAGTCATAGAGGGCTCTCACAAAATTGAGAGGAGGAAAAATTGTTGGAATATGAACTCTTCTTCTTTCCAATAACTTTACTTAAAAAGAACTTCATAATTCCATGATTTCTTCATGAAGCCTAACTATCATAACTACTTCAAGAGGCTTTAGAGGCTACTTCTATAGCTTTATTGACCCAAACTTTGATACAATATTATCTAAGGGTGCCACTGTGGTTTCTTCCCTTACTCTAAGGGAAATCATTTCAATTTCAGTCCCACTCAAAGTTTCAACATCAAAGGGAGGTGGCTTAGTTTCATAAAAAACATAAAAAATGATAAATCTAGAGTACACTAAATTAATATATTGGCAAGCACATTTTCTCCCAAGCAATATTGGTATGCTTGACATTGTCTATAACAAATTCAGTTGTCCATCTAGGTATCTCTACCCCATGAAAGCTTGTAAGGCCATAAAATTCTTCTCCCAAGGAGATCTTGGCAACTTTCAATCTTGCTTCAAACTCTGATTTAGTAAAATTTTGTCACATTTCATAATGGATGGCCCCTCTAACCCTTTTATAGAGTCACCTAACTTAAATAATATTTTTGTTCTCCTCTCCTCGAACACTTTGCATGTTGCTATTAATTATTGTAGAATATCAATATAATTGTCCCAACCATCACTTATCCACTTCAACCTGTTGTTCAAGGGGAGATTATATTTCTATCTCTTGTGCTCATTCATATCAGTTAATTTTATAGTAAAAGTTTAACATAATTCTCATTGAAATTCATATCTTTCTGAAGTTCAAGTTTGAAATATCCTTTCAAATAAACAATCCTTCCAATAAGAACATAATATTTATTTAAGAGTTCCTAGATCTCAAATAACAAAACATTCTATCCTCAATGTTATTATCCACAATCTTTCCAACTCCACTTATTACTTCTCGAAATACCTTTTCCTTAGTATACTTCTTGGAAGTCTCCTTCAAATTCTATTTAGGTACTTTAATGACCAATGGTTGTGTAAATAATGGCTTAGGATTCAACGCAATTTCCAACTCAAATATTCTCCTCTTTAGTCTAAGATTATCCTCTCGTTCATCACTTACAAAGTGTTTAAGAATGAAAGAATATGGAGGCGAGGGTTAAGGGGAATGATACTTGGAGTTTTACATTTCACATACCATCGAAGTGGTGAATGTGAAGTGTAGGAGGCAGAGTTTCAAGGGAATGTGGGAGGTGGAGTGTCATGATGTGAAAACCTGAACTATTGTGCAAGACCTCTACATTTTTCATTAATAAGAAATGTTGAAAGTGGAATGTGGAAGAATGATCACATAGTCAAATTTCCCACATTTGTATTAGAAAATATAATGTGGAATGCAAAAAATTTAATGCTTTAGTGATTGCTCTGCATGGGGAAAGGGTTTCCTATTTAAGATATTCACTTAGGAAATTTTTGAAAGGGTTTCTCAAAGTGTTATAGTCCAAAATTCCATATCTGTGCATACAAGACATTGCCCCATCCATTTTCATACTTTTCCAAAAATACCATTGAGGCTTCCTTCTAAAAAAACCATTTTTGGATAGTGTACACGCCCGAATGTACTAATAGCTTGCATACACACGCATTTTGCATGCTAGTTAGCCTGCATACACATGTGTGTTGCATGATAGTTAGCCCGTGCTTACCTCCAAAACTTGAAAAAAATATAAATTGCACGGAATTCGATAGAGTTTATGGCTTATGAAGGGTTTCCTAACCATTTTACCCCTTGTAGCCCATCCCCAATGGAGTCACCAATTCTGCTACGAGGAAAATCCCCCTACAGTAGGTCTAAGGAATAGGTAGAGAAATAAATCCCTTAAAAGAATGATCTACCCTTAATCTACCCCAAAACCATCTAAACTAAGTGATAAGAGAGAGAGAGAGAAGAAAGAGAGGGTTAATGAGTGCACCTTCAATCCTTATGGTTGGAGTCGATCTCTTTTACTTGTTGTCACCTCTTAGATCATAGATATCCTCCCAAATCTGACCTACAAGGGGTTAGGAATACAATGCAACAACACATACAATCTCTAATAATAACTTTAAAATTATAAACATAGATATAAATTCTCAAATTAACAAGAACATGTAAACATAGGGTTTTGAGACAAGGATAATCTCTTTTATTCAAATTCAAGATAAAAAGGGTTATAACCTTCACCAACAACCTCTCTACGAACCAAGTCTAGGATCCTCTATCGTGGCTCCAAGTGCATCAATCCCACATTATCTTATCACATCCAACATACCATCAAGGGAAGGAGGAAGGGTTGCATAAGGAGAAAGGCTGGAGGGGAAAGCTAAGGCTAAAACTCAAAATGAGATGCAAACCTTGGGAGTTTGGCAGAGTTTTCTTATTCTCTTGTTCATGTCCATAAATGACTCCCCAAGACCTCTTTTTATATGAGAAAAAGATAGTTATTTGCTTTGGGGACGGGCTAAAAGGGGTAAAATGGTTAGGAAACCCTTCATAGCCCGTAAACTCTGCCGAATTCTATACAATTTTATATTTTTTGCAACTTTTGGAGGTAAATGTGGGCTAACTAGCATGCAACACATGTGTGTATGCAGGAAAACTATCATGCATCATGCGTGTGTACACAGGCTATTAGTATAACATGGCACATACACTATCCAAAAAACGGGTTTTTAGAAGGAAGCCTCAACAATATTTTTGGAAAAGTATGTAAATGGATGGGCCAATGTCTTGTATGCACATATATGAAATTTTGGACTATAACACAAAGGCACTTCAATACATTGAGGAAGAAAAATACGATAGCCAAATTAGGGGATAGGCCTTAGACTAGGAAAGAAAAATCATTAACATTATGCTCCAACTACAAGATAGTAACCCCCTATGGGTCATGAATCATTTAGAACACATGTCCTAGTGAAAATGGAGTTAACGATAAGGTAAGACTAGGGGGAAAATTCACTTCAATAAAAAAAAGGGATGTAATATTTACTGATGAACCTAAACTATGGTACAATGCCTAAAAGGTAGGGGAAACTACAAAAATAAATGCTTGAGATGTTTCCCATTTACATGCAACTTATTTACAATTCCATCCATTTTCTTGAGAAAATAAGAGTTGCGTCCACACTATTTTTCTATTTGATAATGGCCAATCCAAAGAGAATCAAACTTTGAATGCATTGAGGGATTATACTTGGCCTTGTTCCATAACAAAACTACTTGTCCCATATGAAAATATTTCAATGTCGTCTTTTAATTGGAGTGTCTTCTTGTCACATATTGCTTCTTTTGTATATCCGACTAAGATTGATTCATTTGTTCCCTGAGCTATATGAGTTGTTAATACATTATTTCAAAGAAATGACTCATTATTTGTCTTTGAATTATAGTGGCCAAAGATATATCATTCAGTTCCAAGTGTACTGTGAGCATTACATCCTTCCCTTAAACCAATGTGTAGGGGGATTTTCCAAAAATGTCTTTAGGTGTGACCTTACTTTCCCTTAATGCATCCAACAATTTTTAGTTCCTCTAGATAGTCCTTTTTAAGATTTGGATGAGCATTTTATTAGTATATTTTGTCAGTCCATTATCCTATGGGTAATAATTCAAAGACTACCCCATGACGATGTTGTGCTTACCACAAAAGATAGTGAATTTCGAAGCCATAAATATTGAACCATTATCAATAATGAAATTTTAAAGGAATCCAAATTTGGACACAATGTTTGCTTTCATAAATTGAATGTGTTGGGTAGATCCAACAACTTTCAAAGATACAATTTCAAGCCATTTCATGAAATAATATTTGATGTATGAGTGACCCTTTCTCAACTTTGGATTTATAGGACCAATTACATCCATTCCCCATTGTGCAAAGGGAATATATACACCAATATTTCTCAAAGTCATAGTGTCTCTCTTCATTTTTCCCGAAAACATTTAGTAGGCCAGAGAAATTCTAACCTTCTTGCATGCTTATGTGAAGAGTGTTGGGAAATAAAACCCTACTTTGATCACTTTGTGAGTAGTGACCAATGGGGAAAATTTTCCACCATATAATCCCTTATGAATTTCCTCAAGGACTTCAACAATTTTCAATAATCTAAAACATATCAACAACATTCCATTGAAATTCCTCCAAAAATGAACTTGAGAAATTAGAAGAAAATGAACAACTTTCATTTTCAAATTCCTCTACTCCTCAGATGACTATTCAATTGGGAAATGTCCCAATCTAAAATAATATACAATGTCTTTGTACCATTCGATATTGGTGATTTATGGATCATGAATGAGCTCTCTATTAGCCATATCCTCAGGGTTAATGGTCACCACTATTGGATTAATGAGAGGGGGCAGGGGTGAATCAAAAATAGAGATTTTTAATCATTTTTAACCACAATATATAAGTGTTGTTTATCTTTATGATCAATTTACCAATATCATTCGACAAGTGCATAATAAATAAACCATGAATAATGAGAAATCATACACATACATAGTACACCAGTATTTTTACATGGAAACCCAATGCGGGAGAAAACCACAAAATATTTTTTCTTATATGTCTTTAATAATTACATTCATTGGAAGCACCAACTTCCTTTGTTCTCTAGCTACAACTTGAAGGAGGCTCCAAACCCCTATATTTTCAGGCTACAAACCGAGGGAAGATACAAATCCCTAATTCTTTGGCTACAACCAGAAGGAGGCTACAACCCCCTAAGTTCTCCTGCTACAACCGGAAGGTGGCTAAAACCACCTATCCTTTCCCTATCCAACTACCCTGAAATACAAGTGTCAAGTAATTGATGAAACCATTGTCACATTGTCATTGTGAAATATGTCTCTGTAAACCTATGCCAATCTGTGCCAACAACCTGTAACCAACCCGTGCCAATAACTTGTAGTCAACCTGTACCAATAACCTGTAATAAACCTGTACCAATAATATGTACCAACATATACTAACAACATGTACCAATAATATCCTCAATAGATCATATCTAATAACATAGATCTCATACTCAATATCACAAGACTAACACTCAAACCATGTGAATATGTGTCTCTCTAGTCATGTGCCATACATGTGCATACAATCAAAATCATATGTAATATACCCTCACATCAACTAGACATCAAACCTTCATTGTTATGTAACCTCAAGATATACCAACAACTTCAACAACACATCATAACCAAAATCCCTCAACCATGTACTAAGAAATACAAGATATTCCTCAACACTCAAACCAACAATATGTACCAATGATAAATACCATACATACCAGTACTGTATTTATGTAGATCTAGATCATATAGTAGGTGCCATACAACCAATAACCTCTCTAGGGAAAATTCTTAATCTCCCATAACCATATATCATGTAGACAACAATATCCAACTACACATAAGAATATGACACACCTTTTGAACCTGTAGATATATCTTTTGTACATGATCACTGTAGAATGTTGACCTGTGAACTTGCTTTTAGACTCTAGGGACCTGTCCACATCTACTCAAGTTTTCATGATCTTTTCATATGTACACGACTTTCCCTTCTAGAGCCTACATATGTACGTGCTTTCTTCCACTGTAGACCACATATGTACATGCCTTCCTCCACTGCATCCTGCGTACACCTCATAAGCTAGGGTTTTTCTAAAACTCCAATATTTTTGTTGTCAACCCTCCTTTGATACCTCAGACTTGTGTAAATTTAGATGTATCAATGAGTACCTATAATAAACCTTTCACAAAATAATATATATTCAATGTGCTCAATAGGCACTAATAAGAGACCCTTGCTCTCTTATTTATACTCTCCAAGTAGCTTCCTCTAGGGGTTATCTTCTAACTGTTTTACCCGACTTCCTTCTTTTAGGGATAACCCACTTCTAACTACTTTGTCCACTTACAACCACTTTATACACAAATAACAATCTTACCACTTCTAGTTACAACTAATTTATTTGTAATTATTTTATTTTTACAACAACTTAACTCATGATTAACTCCTAGTTACAACCACTTTGACTAGTAAACTTATTCTAGGAGATTCTAGAATAAATTGACTTCTTTGACCTTCTAGGGGCTTCTAGATAACTCATGGCAGTTCTCCAAATTCACTAAGCCATATCTCCTCAACTGTGAGGAACTACATGACATACCACATATCACCGGAAATGACACGACATGCATTATCCATCTAGAATAGTCTCACCTGCAAATTCATTGATATCCATTACATTATTCCTCAAACTAACTCAGGTTCCTTAACCACACTATTGGGGCTACCAAAATTTTCTACCAGACTTGCTTCAAGGGTTGACATCAATTACAACCAACCCAATTAATCAACAATCTTCCCCTTTGGCATTGATGGAAACACTCTGATGCAACACTAAATTCATATCGCTCATGCTCCCCCTGTGACCATTGTTGCCCCTGGAATCATGCCTCTATTCTCTCTCTCCAATCATATAACTATCTCTCCTTTCATTTGATGAATCTCTCCCCCTTTGGAATCAATGGAAAAGGTAAATTCTCGTCGAGGCTGCTCCCCCTGAATGAACTATCCCTGGGGCTACTCCCCCTGATTGAACTCTCCCTGAGACTGCTCCCACAAATTGAACTGTCCTCTTTATGGTGCTTGTGTAAATATAAGACATATAAGAATAACATTCAAAATTCATTGTGGGGTAGAAACTATGCCAAGTTTCTGGCGAAGATACTCAAAATATTCCCTTGGAAGTGGTTTTGTAAGGATGTTTGCAATCTATTCTTTGGTCCCAGCATACTCAACTTGAATGTTCTTCTCTACAATCTTCTCCCGTAGAAAATGAAACTTGATTGGAATATGATTCATCTTGGAGTGAATCATTGGATTCTTTGAGATAATGATGGCACTTGTGTTATCACAATTATTAGAATGGGCTCATCATACTCAACCTTTATATCTGTCAATGTTTGTTTCATCCATAAGACCTTTGTAAAAAATGATGTTGCCGCTATATACTCAACTTCAGTTGTAAACAATGATACTAATGTTTGTTTCTTGCTTAGCCAAGATATCAAACACTCACCCAAGTAGAACGTTGCTCCACTTGTACTCCTCTGGTCATCAATGCAACCTGCCCAATCTGCATCTCTATAGGAAATAGGTGATAGATCCTTTCCTTTTGGATACCATAATCCAAAATATTTTGTACCTTTGATATATCTAAATATTCTCTTTACTGGTAGAACATGTGATTCCTTTGGTGTTGCTTGAAATTGTGCCACCTATCCAACTACCTGCATTACATCTGGTTTGGATGTTGTCGCATAAAATAAGATGTCAATCATTGTCCTATATTTCCTCTGATATGTAGACTTTGAATCATCATATTTACTTAACTTACAACTGGTCTACATAGGAGTATTTACTGGTTTGCAATCTTCCATTCTGAACCTCTTCAACATTTCTCTATTATACTTGGTTTGAGAGATAAAAATGCCTTAGTTTCTTTGACATATTTGAAGATCCAAAAATAAGGATAATTCAGCAAGTAATGACGTTTTAAACTCATTCTTCATATCCTTTTCAAATTTCTATTTCATCTTGTCATCATCACTTCCAAAGATAGTATCATCAACATAAACTTCAATTAACAAAATATTGTCTTGATTTAACTTGATGTAGAGGTTGATGTCTGCATTTATTTTCCTAAACCCTTGCTACTGTAAGTATCTGTCTAGTCTGGAATACCATGCTCTGGGGGCTTGTTTGAGACCATACAAGGCCTTCTTCAACCTACAAACATAATTTTCATTCTCTAACAATTGAAATCCTTCTGGTTGCTCAATGTAGACTTCTTCTTCTAGATCCCCATTTAGGAAGGATGATTTCACATCCAATTGATACACTTTAATATTCTTGGAGCTTGCATAAGTGAGGATCAATATGATTGCTTCCATTCTATAAACTAGGGAAAATGTCTCTTCAATGTTGATACCTTCAGCCTGAGTGTATCCTTTATATACCAATCTAGATTTGTTTCTGGTAACCTATCCATCTTCATTCAATTTGTTTCTGAAGACCCACTTTGTGTCGATCACATTCTTGTACCTTGGCCTTGGAACTAGTTCACAAGTGTCATTATTATCTATCTTATCTAACTCTTCATCCATGGATTTTATCTAGAATTCATCCTTTCCGGCTTCTTAAAAAATTCTTGGCTCAATCGTGGATAAGAGTGTTAAGTGCAATTGTTTTGGTAACGAATTCTTCTTCTATTCTCATCTCTTGCATCTTTGTTCCCGATAATATGATTTGGTGGATTATTCTTATGTATTCGTCTTCTAGGTGTCTTTGGAGGTACTTGAAGATCTTGTTGTTCTATCTCTTTTGCTTCTAAATAGTATTATTCATCTTCCTCTTCTACGACTTCTTCTTCCTTTGCTTCTTCTTCGTGAACCTGTTCCATTGAATCCTTTTATTCTTCCTTTATTCTTCATTCACTTGTCTCATCAAACATCATGTTGATTCTTTCCACAATTTTTTTTAGCCTTATATTGAATCATTTATATGCTTTCTGTGTTCTTGAGTACCCAACAAGTATGCCTTTGTTCAAATGAGAATTGAACTTTCCCATTCTGTCATCTTCTCTTTTGATGTAGCATTTGCTTCCAAAAACTCTGAAGTGCTTCACATTTTCTGGTCTTCCTTTCCATACATCATAGGGAGTTTTATCACTATTTTTTATGATAATTCCTTTGTTTTGAATGTGAAATGTTGTATTCACTACATGTGCCCAAAAGACATCTGTCAACTTCGAATCCATTCACATAGTTCAATCCATTTCCTGTATTTTCATGTTCTTCCTCTCAATGACTCCATTCTGTTGTGGTGTCCTAGCAACAAGGAATTTCCTTTTTATTCCATGCTTACTACAGAAGTTCATAAATTCCTTTGAAGTAAACTCTCCTCCATCACCTGATCTCAAACATTTGATTTTCGAATCTATTTCATTTTCAACCATCTCCTTGTATATCTTGAATTTCTTCGAATGATTCTAAATTCTTCCTGAGAAAACAAACTACAATCATTATTGTATAATCATCAACCAATAACATAAAATACTACTCACCTTTCAACCCCTTTGTTCTAGCTGGTCCAACTAGATCAATATGCCCATTTTCAGGGGCTTTGTTGTGGAGTATTCCTTTGACTTGAAACTTGTCTTGGTTTGGTTTACTTGTTGAAAATTCTTGCATAAGGTGTTGGTTGGCTTCGTGATCTGGGGAATTTATCTGTCTGCTTCCTTTTTCTTGACCTTGACAATATTATCAAAATTTATGTGACCCATTCTTCTGTTCCATAGCCAAACTTTATCTTTCTTTCCTAGAGAACACTTTTCATTTCCAGTTTCACTTAATACATATATGTTTCTTGAAGTTCTCATAGCTGTCGCAACCACTCTACTTGAACCAACTTTTATTATCTCACACTTCTGTGAATAAAACATAATCTTGTGACCTTTATCACACATTTGAATTACACTCATAATATTGTGTTTCATATCTTCCACTAGGAGAACATTCTCTACCTTGGTATCCTTATTTCCAATTCTGATTGTGGCTCTTCCAATGATTCTGGTTGAGTCGTTGTTTCCAAAGGAGACTGATCCATCTCTTTCCTTTCTCAAAGTTAGAAACAGGTCCTTATCACCTTTCATGTGCTTTGAGCAGCCACTGTCAACATACCATCCACGTTTCTTGTGTTTAGCTTGTAGAAAAAGTGTGCATTCTTCATTGTTTTACTGATTCTGCTTCCTTATCCATATTCTTTGAGGTTCCTGTCTTTGATTATTGTTATTCTTTTGTGATTATCTTGGAGGAACTGTCATTCTACAATATTTGGCCATCTGTCCAAAGTTGTTTCACTTGTATCATTCCATCTCAGTACTCAAGGATTCAAACTGGTTGTAGCTTTTGTTCTATTTTTCACTAGGCCTTATTGAATATTCATTTCATGCATAACTTTCACAGTTGTTCCTGTTATTTTCTCTGCAATTCACAACCTTATGTCCAAAATTGTTACATGAATAACATAAACCAAAACTGATAGTTTGATACTTGGGATTTGTAGATATTCTAAAATGAGTTACTCTTATGAACCCTTATTCTTCTTGAGGCCTTACTTTTTCTGACTATCATTGATTCTGAAATATGAATCTTTTGGGTGGAGGAGTGCGTTTGTATCTTCCTTCTGAAACTTCTTATCTTATTTCTTCTCAGGAGATCCTCTAACTGCCTCTGCATAGATTCTTGGTTTTGTTTCTTGATTTGTTGTTTTTTTATCTTGATCCCTTTTCTATATGGTTGTATCCTAGTCCGAAATTGTCATGATTTATCCTTTTATGGATAAAAATCTCGTTCAAAACTTTGTAGTTGTTCTACATGTTTTTATTTTGAAGATCCTTTCTCAATGTGACAATCTTTGCTTCCAAATTTCCAATGATTATGTCTCTCTTATCTAACTGTGCTTTAAATGTTTCTTCAATTCTCTTATCTTTCTCTATTTGTATTTTTAATTAGTGATCATCTGCTCTAGTTCTGTAGAGTCTGAATTATGAACTCCCATTTCTTTTAATTCTTCCTGAAGTAACTTGTTTTTCTTCTTCTCTCATTTTATAACTTCTATGGAACTCAAAAATTATTCTATGTAGTCAACTTCTACCTCTTCATATTCTTCTTCGGAGCCTTCTTCATTAGAATATTCTACTACCATGAATAGAACCCTTTCTATATCACTTTCAATGACTTCATATTCATTTGATGAGGTGTTGTCTTCTTTGGTGCAAAAGGTTTTCTTGAAAAATTTATTTTTGCTTCTTTTTCCTTTGTATGTTTGTTTTCTATTTGACTCATCTTATTCATTCCTTTTCTTTTTCTTATGGGGATTTTTTTTATAAAAATTACCAATTCCATCACAATTAAAACAAATCAATGGAAGCTTACCTCTATATTTTTCGGTTCCCTTTTTCAGTCTTCTGATGAAGTTGGCTACTTCTTCATTGTCTTATGAGATGTCACCATTGCTACTATCTGACTTTTCTTTTTTCTTGCCCTTTTTCTTTGACTTCTTGGATGCTTTGAATGTTTCTTCTTTTGTAATCATATTATCTCTATTCTCATCTCATAATATGTGAGTGTCTCATGTAGCTCATCCATGGTCAATGTAGCTAGATCCTCTATTTCTTCCAGTGCTGAAATATTTGAATCAAATCTCATTGGTAGAGATATCAATGCCTTTTTGGAAATGACAAGTTTATTTACCTCATCTCCCAAGCCTTTGATATTGTTTAGTACTTCATCAACTTGTAGAAAGTAGGCAACTATGTTCTCATCTTCATTCATCTTTAGTTGTTTGAATTTTTCTTTGAAAATTTGAAGTTTATATTCTTTAACTTTCTCATATCCTTTGTATACATTCTTAAACTTGACCCATATTTCCTTTGTGGAATCACAATGCATAAATTTTGTGTATATTGATTTAGACAAACCATTCAGGAGTGCACTTGTAGCTCTTGCATTATTTTCTTCAAGTTTCTTTCCATATTTATTTGTTGGAAAAACAATTGGTGCTTTGTATCGATCTACTATTGATTGCCAAACATCAAATCCTAGTGCATGTATGTGTTTCTTCATTCTTCTGCTCCAGAACACATAATCTTCCCCATCAAACTGTGGTATCCCAATCTTAGAGTAATCCATTATCTCCTTCCAGTGGTTAAACTGTCTCTTGAAGGACCTGGCCTAATACCAATTGT
>SNQJ01S0095899.1:51908-80354 GCA_010110895.2 Picea sitchensis
TTTTCATAAGTTTAGTTGATAGTCTTTCTTGCTTTCAATAGAATAGATTTCCTTTCATGCATTGCATCGAGAATTTAAATTTCCTTTCACGCAAGAGAAATAGTTTTGCATTAGGTATTTAGTTCACTTGCCTCTTAGGCTAGGTAGTTGTTCAATGAGAAGTCTTTGCTTACTCGTCTTTTGCTTTATGCTTTTGCTTGCTTGTCTATTTTCTTTAATAGGTTAGTTAGGTGCTTTTGCTTGCTTGTCTATTTGCTTGAATAGGTTAGATAGGTGCTTTTGCTTACTTGCTTATTTATTGTCTTTCATAGGGTAGTTGCTCATTGAATGTAGGTTGACAAGTTAAAGGTAGTTTGCTTTCATCATTTGCTTAGTATTCTTAGTAGTTTACCTTTGCTTACTGTCATGAACTAGTTTTCTTTACATAGAGTTTTCATTCGCTTTCTTAAGAACTATCCATCAATCCTTGGCCCAAAAGTACTTAGGTTACCTAGTTTCAAGTTTCTTAGTAGGTTTTTCTCATTAGATAGGTTTGTTTGAGTAGATTAGCCTTAGATAACTTCTTTCCTTAGTTAATCTACACTCCTACCAACCTTCTACCTTTGGCATATATTTTGCTACAACTTTAAGTTTACTTACCTCGTGTTGACAATTTAATTGAGGGTAGATTAGTGTCTTTTTTAGTACATATAAAACACCTAACATAACTGTAGGATGAAAGGAGAAGCAAAGGAAAGAAAAAGATAAATAATTGGGATAGAATGGTAGCCAAGCTAAAGGCTAAGTTCATGCCTAAGGATTATCATATTAATCTATTTAGGAAGATGCAGAACCTGAGACAGAAATGGTTGAAAGTTAAGGAGTACACAGAGGAGTTGTATAGGATGAACATCAGAACTGGACAAAGGGAGAGAGGTGAAGAAAAAGTTTCCATATATATAAATGTCTTGAGATATAAAATCTAGGATGAGCTCAACATGATGTCGGTAAAGACAAGGGAGGATGCTTATCAGTTTGCACTGAAGGCATAGGAGAAGTTTGCCAGAAAGAAAAGCCAATGAGGAAGAGGTAAAATCCCAGCCCCAACCATAGGTAAGGGAGTTACCCATGACAAGGAACATAAGTCTAAGGACGAGGTTGAAAAACCACACAGTCACTCGGAAAGAGGAGGAAGTTTCCGAGGAAAACGGGGTGGTGGAATAAGTTATTCCAGAGGAAGAGGAGGAAGAGGAGGAGAAGTAAGATGCTATGACTATGGAAAGACATGGCACATGTCTTGGGAATGCCCCAAGAAAATAAATAAGGAGGAGGTGAAGCTCACATTTCATAAGCACAGAGAAGAGATGTTGAAGTAGAAGGAGCAGAGGATGGAAGATCCCTGATGTTGAGGAAGGTTCTCTTAAAACCGGAAGCAGAAGTTGAAAAGCAAGTGGAGAGGAACAGTTTCTTCAAAACAACTTTCAAGACTAAAGACAAAGTATGCAAGGTGATAATTGATAGTGGGATCACTAATAACTTAGTATCCACAGAGATGGTGGAGAAATTGGAGCTGGAGACAACTGCACATCCAAAGCCATACAAAGTCTCATGGTTGCAAAAAGGACACTAGGTAATGGTTACTAAACAATGCTTGGTTGAATTTAAGATAGGAGGATATAGAGATGAAATTATGTGTGATGCAATTCCCATGGATGTATGCCATATTTTGTTGGGAAGACCATGTCAGTTTGACAGGAATGTCATTCATGATGGGAGAAAGAATACATACACCTTGGAGAAGAATGGTAGAACACACATGTTGCTGCCAAAAGAGGAGAAGAAGGTGAAAGAGGAATACAGCATGAGCATACTTCTCATGAGTGGAAAATAACTCCTGAAATAATTAAAGGAAGAATAGGAGATGTAGTTTGGTTGTGGTGAGGAAACCCATAGTTATCCTTATAAGTACTTCAATGGATGGTTTTCCTGAAGAAGTTCCGGAATTGTTGGATAATTTTGCTAACATAGTGGTGGATGAGATGCCTAACTCTTTGCCACCCATCAGAAGTATCAACCACCATATTGACTTGATACCAGGAGCAAGTATGTCGAACAACGAAACATACATATTGACACCTCAAGAGAATGAGGAAGTGAAGAACCAAGTCCAGGAGCGTTTAGACAAAGGTTTTGTTAGAGAGAGCTTGAGTCCATGCGTAGTACCAACTATGTTGAGTCCAAATAAGGATGGAGGATGGAAAATGTGTACAGACTCAAGAGCCATTAACAAGATCACCATCAGGTATAGATTTCCTTTACCAAGAATGGATGATTTAATGGATTGTTTGAGTGGAGAAATTTTCTTTTCTAAAATAGATTTGAAAATTGGATACACCAGATTAGATGAGAGAAGGTGATGAGTGGAAGACAACCTTTAAGATAAATGAAGGTTTGTATGAGTGGATTGTTATTCCATTTGGATTAACAAATGCTCTGAGTACTTTTATGAGGCTGATGAATGAGATACTGAAAGATTTCCTTGGCAAGTTTATGGTTGTATATATGGATGATATATTGATATTTAGAAGGACTAAAGAGGAGAATTCGAGGAACCTAACACTATTGATGAGGAGACTACAACAGGAGAAGTTGTTGATAAATCTGAAGAAGTCCTCTTTTATGAAGACAAAACTCATTTACTTAGGTTTTGTGATATCTTCTAATGAACTGAAGATGGATCCAGAGAAGGTGAAAGCAATCAAAGAATGGTCATCACCGAAGAGTATGTTTGAGGTAAGGATCTTCCATGGATTAGAAAGCTTCTATAGGAAGTTCATCAGAGACTTTAGTGGAATTTGTGCACCAATGATGTATACTGTGAAGAAGAAGCACAAGTATTTTAAATGGACAGAGGAGGTCGAGAGGAGATTCAATATACTGAAGGAGAAAATAACAGAACGACCAATTCTGGTCTTTCCGAATTTTGAAAAGACATTTAAGGTGAGATGTGATGCAAGTGGAGCAGTTTTGAGCCAGGACAATAAACCTGTTGCCTATTTCAGTGAGAAGCTAAATGAGACCAAGAGAAAATACTCCACATATGATAAGGAATTTTATGCCATAATTCAAGCCTTGAAGAAGTGGAGACATTACCTTATCCCACATGAATGTTTCTTGTATAGCGATAACCAGGATTTACAATTCATAACCAGATAAGAAAAATTGAATCAGAGGCATGTGAAATGGGTTGAGTTTATGAAGAATTTTACTTTTGTCATAAAACATATTGTTGGGAATGCTAACAAAGTTGTTGATGGATTAAGCAATAGATGTTTGATTCTGTAGGAATTTCAGGTGAAGACCTTGGGGTTTGAAAACCTTAAGGACATGTATTGTGATGATACAGATTTCAAGGAAGCATATGAAGCATGTGCAAATGTTGTGCTGAGAGACAAAATCCAGTGGGTATATTATATGATTCAAGAGGGATTGTTGTTCAAGGGAAATCAGTTGTGCATACCAAAATTCTCAATGAGGGATAATCTTCTGAAGGAAAAACATAGTGGAGGATTGGCTAGAAATTTCGGCCATGATAAAACATTTGCACAATTGAGCAGTTCATACTATTGGCCAGGTATGAGAACATAAGTGATAAAGTCTGTGAACAGATGTAAAATCTGCCAACATGCAAAAGGAAAAAGACAGAACAGTGGATTGTATCAACCATTGCCAATACCAGAGAGGCCTTGGGATGCAATAAGAATGGATTTTGTGTTGGGACTACCAAGAAAGAAAAAGGGATTTGATTCCATATTTGTGGTAGTGGATAGATTTTCCCATGGAAGAAGACCAATGATGCAATGCATGTTGCAAATCTGTTTTTCAAGGAAGTTGTAAGACTTCATGGCCTACCCAGAAGCATTGTCTCGGACAAAGACATAAAATTTGTTGGTCACTTTTAGAGAACACTGTGGAAGAAGTTGAGGACAAATTTGTCCTTCATATCATCTTATCACCCTTAGATAGATGGGCAAACTAAGGTGGTAAACATAAGTTTGGGAAAATTGTTGAGGAGTCGGGTTACTGAACACCATAATTAGTGGGATCAAATTATGCCACAAGCATAATTTGCATACAATGACTCACCAAACAGAAGAAATGGAAAAATCCCATTCCAAATATTGTATGGAATGAAACCCAGGGGAGTATCTGAGTTGAGAGACTTGGAACAGAGTGACATCAGGAGCGCTGGAGCAGGAGATTTTACTACAGAAATGAATAAGCTCCATAGCCAGATCAGAGGATAGTTGCAGAGTCCTAACTAGGAGTACAAACATAGAGTTGATCAACATCGCAGAGAACTTCAATTTGAAGTAGGAGATCAGGTTCTGGAAAATCTCAGGAAAGAAAGGTTCCCTAGGGGAGAATATAACAAGTTAAAAATGAAGAAGATAGGACCATGTAAGATCTTGAGGAGGTTTGACGAAAATTCCTATGAGATTGAGCTGCCAGATGGTGTGGGAATATCGCCCATATTCAATGTTTCAGACCTGTATAATTACATGAAAGTTGACACAAAGGGATCAGAAGATCAAGAGAAGGTCCAGTGGGAGAAACAAATTCCTATAGCAGAAAAACCACAAATGGAGAAGATTGTTGATCAGAGGATTGGAAAAAAGACCAGGATGAAGACCTATTTTGAATATCTGTTCAAGTGGAAGGGACACCCAATAGAAGATGCCAGTTGGGAAAATGAATCTGTTATACAGAAGCACGAAAATTCAGTGCAGGAGCTCATGGACAAGAGTCCATGAATTTTTTTCAAGGGGAGTATGACTCAGGAGCACCGCTTGAAAGCACACAGAGCATGACCTATCGACGTCTGGGAGTCTGTATGGAATCTCAATGTTGGCAGTTGTAGCAGAAATTTTGAAGTACGTCTTAACTCAGCGCCGAAAAAATCTTTTGAGGAACGCTTGAGCAATTGCGAGTGAAGTGGGAGTTTCCACTACGGCTCTGGAATGTGACTAGAATAAGATAGCCTTAGGTTAGGTTTTGATGTAGAAAAGTAGTCAGGGGAAACCCTAAGAGCCCTTTGAGATAAATAGAGTTTTTGTACACCCGAATGAGTCTAGATGCAAGTTAGTAGGAGATTTTTGAGTTTTTGTTTTGATTTCAGTTGTATCCATTTTCACTTATGAATATAACAGAGGAAAATTGACCCAATGCATGGTGTGGGAATTATTTTTCAATTCTCTGTTATCGTGCTTTCATGAATGAATGAATGAATCTCGTTATGAATAGATGGAACTGTGAATGTTAGGATAAGTTTAAATAGTTTCTATTCTGTCGAGTGGTGCAAGGTTTGCACACAGAACACAAGGAGTGCATTGATAAAATCTGTTTCGGTTCCGAAGATCAGAAGAGATAACATGAAATTTCCCTTTGCAAGGAGTGTAAAGAGACTGGTGCAAGGTGTGCCTAGTTGTATACAAGAATTTGAACATTGCGTAAATATCTGGTGCATGGAGTGCACAGATCTGAGATTCAACTAACTATCGAAAGGACTTTGCAAGAAGTCGAAGAACCAGAATAGGAGAATGCCAGGAGGGTGAGAGGAATTTCTCTTTGAGAAATCCTTTGGATCTGAGTTATCGAAATCCCTAAAATCCAAGGAGTGCATGGGAAGTCAAATTCGTCATGAGAACAAGCTCAGGAGGAATAATACTTTTCATAAGTGTTAACGAGATCCAAGAAACAGACTCACAGGAAGGAAAAAGGTCGAAGCTTTTGAATCCTTCGAAAATCTTCTAAGTCTAAATAAAGAGTAATCCCAGGGGGGAAGATCTGGACTGTCCAATCAACATACAGAAAATGAGGAGAAAGTGCATAGGGGGGAAGATCTCATCCGTTCGATCTGAGCACAAACGAATCGTAGCCACACAATCAAGGTAAAGTGCACTAATGATAATCTTTGAAAGTACACAGGAGGAGCGGAGTTACAAAATCCCAAAATCATCGGAACCATCCATTAATGGGGACAAGTGGCAAGAGATGTTTCACTGACTTGTGACTAAGAGAATTCAAAGGCAGAGTTATTAGAACTTGTGACTCGCGAAATCACGATTTGATCACAGTCGTTGATTGGAGGAGGGAGTTGAACCATAGATCTGGTTTTGTCGGGAGTTCGCAACTCAGGAAATTGGAAGTAAGAGTTCTGGGAACTCGCAAAATCCGAGTTTGCGACTCGATAGTTGCCATCAGATCCATAGGAGTGTGAGCCATTGATTTGGATCTCTGAAATATCGACATTTCGGGAGTCGGGAGTGAGCGCGATTCGATCTGAGCCATCGGATTGAGGGAGGATCTGGGCTGTCACACCTGAAGCATCGAGAGTTCGGACCTTGAGAGAACAGAGGTGGATCCCATCAGGATTTCCTGATACATGAGATCACGATGCACTCAGAATATTGGCCCACGGTCATAGCGAAGGGTCACATCGGTGAAGGATAATAGAGGGGCTAGCACGCGCTAGGCTCCTGTCAGGATTTCAGAGGTCGAGAGAGTCAGGGTGAATCAGATGTGAAGACTCGATATGAAAAATTGTGAAACACATTTTGAGTTAGGTGAGTGGTCATATTCATGGTCACAAGAAGGAAGGGGCTTAGCCAGAGAAGAGTTAGCGCTCGATTGGCATGGAAGTTGAACAATGCTCAGGAGTGAACCTGTGGGTCTCATACAACCTACGTCTTTGGAGAAAGGACCTTTGTAAGTGGGTTTGGGATATAGCAGAGACCCGAATATTCAATCAAACTTAGTTTCTTGATCAATCCTAGACCGAGAGGTCGCGCAACCCCTAGGAGAGAAGGGGGGACTGCAAAACAATGCGGGATAAAACCATGGGATGATTTTTCTTATATGTATTTAAGAATTACATTCATTGGAAGCACCAAATTCCTTTATTCTCCAGCTACCACTGGAAGGAGGATCCAACCCCCTATACTTGTAGGCTACAACCCGAGGGAAGCGCCAAATCCCCAATTCTCTGGCTACAACCATAAGGAGGCTACAACCCCCTAAGTTCTCCGGATACAAACACCTATCCTTTCCCCGCCCAACCACCCTCAAATATAAGTGTCAAATAACTAATGAAACCATTATCACACTATCACTGTGAAATATGTCTCTATAAACTTGTACCAATATGTTCCAACAACCTGTAACCAACCTGTCTCAATAACCTGTAATCAACCTATACCAATAACCTGTACCAACAATATCTTCAATAGATTTGATCTGACAACAGAGATCTCATACTCAATATGACAATAATAACACTCAAACCATGTGCATCTATGTCTCTCTATTAACGTGCCATACATGTGCATACAATCATAATCATGTGTAATATACCCTCACATCAATTAGACATCAAACCCTCATTGTTATGCAACCTAAAACTATACCAACAAATTCAACTACACATCATAACTAAAATCCCTCAACCATGTACCAAGAAATACAAGATATGTCTCAATAATGAAACTAACAAGATGTACCAATGATAAATGCCATACATACCATCACTGTATTTCTATAGATCTATCTCATACAGTAAGTTCCATATAGCCAATAAACTTTGTAGGGAAAATCCTCAATATCCCATAACCATATATCACGTCGAAAACAATATCCAATTACACATAAGAATATGACACACCTTTTGAACCTGTAGATAGATCTTTTGTACCCGATCACTGTAGAATGTTGACCTAGGAACTTGCTTTCAAACTCTAGGGACTTGTCACCCACATCTACTCAAGTTTTCATGATCTTTTCATATGCACACGACTTTCCCTTCTATAGCCTACATATGTATGCACTTTCTTCCACTGTATCCCACATACGTACATGCCTTCCTCCACTGTATCCCGCATACACCTCATAAGCTAGAGTTTTTCTGAAACTCTGAGATTTTCACCGTAAACCCTCCTTTACTACCTTAGACTTGTGTAACTTTAGATGTATCAATGAGTACCTGCAATAAACCTTTCAAAAAACAATAAATATTCAATGTGCTCAATAGGCGCTAATAAGAGACCCTTGCTCTCTTATTTATACTCTCCAAGTAGCTTCCTCTATGGGTTATCTTATAATTATTTTACTTGACTTCCTTGTTTTAGGGATAACCCACTTCTAGCTACTTTGTCCACTTACAACCACTTTATCCACAAATAGTAATCTCACCACTTCTAGTTGCAACTAATTTATTTTTAATTATTTTATTTTTTGCAACAACTTAACTCATGATTAACTCCTAGTTACAACCACATTGACTAGTAAACTTATTCTAGGAGCTTCTAGAATAAATGGAATTCTTTGACCTTCTAGGGTATTCTATATAAATCATGAGGGTTCTCCAATTTCACTAAGCCATATCCCCTCAATCGTGAGGAACAACGTGATGTACCACATATCACTATAAATGACATGACATGTATTATCCATCTAGAATAGTCTCACCTGAAAATTCATTTATCTCCATTGCATTATCCCTCAAACTAACTAAGGTTCCTTAACCACAGTACTGGGGATGCCATAATTTGCTACCAGACTTTCTTCAAGGGTTGACATAAATGATAGCCAACCCAATTAATCAACAACCACCTCGACACCTGCAATTAACTTACATATACCTTTTCCTTAAACATATTTCAATGGTTTAAACTCTATATCATGTTCTTCCAACTTTTCCAACCAATTAGGCCATGTTACCTCCCTTAGAGATTGGATTCAAATCATTTTGACCAGTGGGGAAGGTACATGTAATACTGTGTGCACTAAGAGGATATAAATTATGAAATATGTTATGACCTTTACCAAGGAAAATGCTTATTTCTCAATTGGGGAATATCTCAACTTGTAGTTTTGCAAACCCTTTCTTATAAACAAAATGGGAAGTTATTGGCTTTTCTAATTTCTTTGGGTAAGTATAACAACTATAGTCTCCTCAGAATCAAAGGAATACAACATGAAATATGTATATAAATTAGGACCAACGAAAATAAGGGAGGTTGTGATTGTAGATTTGATTCTTGTGAACATTTATTTAACTTCAAGGGTTAACTCAAATGCTTGGTGCTTATTCAATACTTGATTAATGGGATTTTTAATAGAGGCATAGTTTTGAACAAATATCAAAATAAAATTTATCTTCCCAAAGAAATATTGTGCTCCTTTTCAATGGGAGGAGATTTTAATTCATTTACAACCTTGATTCTCTCTTAATCCACATAAATTCCCTCTTCACTAACTACATGCCACAACAACTTACCTTCTAAGACTACATACAATCATTTCTTATAGTTCAAAGATATACCAAACATTCTACATTTGATAAAAACTTCTCTTACGTGTGCCAAATGATGTTCCCTAATTTTAGAATATACTATGAGATCATATTAGTAGTCTACCATGGTTTTATGAATTAGATAATGGAAGGCATGATCCATGACCCTATGAAAAGTGACACAAATATTCATCAACCATAATGAGATCCTAACATAAGCATATGTTTGCCAATGGATAGTGAAAAATGTCTTATATCAATCACCCTCACACTCATACATGGTTGTAACTTGATCGGTACAATGATCCCTTCATTTAATAACTTCTCCAATTCAATGTTTTTGATGAGAGGCCTTAACTTAGGATTTATCATTCTAGGTTTATACCTCATCGATGTTGCACCTTATTTTAGTGTTATGCTTTGTTGTATGATAGTCTTATCATAGGCCTTCAAATAATCATATTCCCATACGAAAGTATCCTCAAATTCCCTGAAAATATGGATGAACTAGGATGCTTCCTCATCAATGCAATTAATAGCAAGATTCAAAATTTTTGGATATATTGCATTGCCAATGTTAATATTCATTGTTTACTAAATTTTCCAAGGAAATGGTTGCTCTCTAATTTTTCCCTTTTGCATCCCATAATCTCTAGTTAAAAAATATTTCGATGTGACTAAACCTCTTGGAAGGTAATTTCCTTGAAGATATAGCAGACCAAGATCATCATAATGGCCATACTTAGTGTGTTTGCACTGAGGTTTCAAAGTATCATTCTTTACACCATCTCCTTAAATTTCTTCAATTGTGGAAAAAAATTATGATATGTTCACCACTATCAAAAACTTTCCAAAATTTTTCACTATTAGGAACAAAGAGGCGGGACATGGAATCAAACACAAAACAAAGTACTTGATGGGGATAAGTGAGGGTTAAAAAGAGATATTGATACTTCCAAGGAATCTACTTTGTGATTCGCCTCTTTAGGGACAAATATTCTATTAAAATATTTGAAACTTTATATCATGTCCTATACCCTTTGTACATATGCTTTCAATTTGCCTTTCCTCACAACATAATTTCTCTTGACTTAATTAATAACAAGCTCCAAATATCTCATCACAATGAGGTCCCAAATATCTATTTCTTGAGATAACAACAACCCTTGAACAAGGGATTACTACCCTACCACGTTGCTCATGCACTCAAAATAGAGTCTGAAAGAATGGGGATAAACTTCTCTAGTTGAACTTTCAAGTATCACTCTGGCGCCTGAGTTTAACTTAGCACACACCCCATGAAAATCCACCCTCCAAATTAATTTGACAGGAAGGCCCTCATATAGAAATCTTCTTGCACTGATATCTTCTTCACCTAATATAGCATAATTTCCCAATCTTGCATCCACATAGTTCCCCAACTCTTTGATTTCCTTTTTCTCAAAACA
Organism: Picea sitchensis; assembly: GCA_010110895.2. Lineage (NCBI taxonomy): Eukaryota > Viridiplantae > Streptophyta > Pinopsida > Pinales > Pinaceae > Picea > Picea sitchensis. The sequence continues at coordinate 62,685 of SNQJ01S0095899.1, forward strand.
TACTAGTGTCTTTGGCTCTCGAGTCACTTTGGTGAATCCCCCATCATTCTTAGGAAATATCATTCAATTGAAATTATTCATAATATATCCTCTCAATGGGAAGCACCACTCTCAGCCTAAAGCCACTCCATATTCCTTTTGAAAATAAACCATAGTGATAGTGAATGTTGTATGAAGGTCAAGGGCATAACTTATCCAGGCACATAAAATATTTAATTTTTCCTTAATCTAGAAATTTTCTAGAAACTATGGAATGGATTCCTTCTCCTTCCTTATAATATTGGATTCATTTCAATCCCGTAGCTTCCATGATATAAAGCAACATTATGTGACAAGTGGTGCCATTGCCCACTGTGCAACTATGTAAGATAATATCAAAAATTTCCAAGGAGATGAAAAATAGGGGAACTTTCTTTCAAATCCTTTTGGAAGGTGTCCCAAACTGATGGCACTTATTTGTGGTAAAGGATTCTACCCTTGGATTATCCTACATTCCAACATTGATATTTTGGAGCATGTTTTGTATTTTTCGAGGTATATTAGCCCCCTATACAAAGGGGAGTGTGATCTACACTTTATTGAGATCATCAACAATAAACTCATATGTGGTGTAGTGTTGGTAACATTATGATACTTTCATGGATCAACTAGGTTATGTGATGTCAATTGTTTCTTCTGAGTTGTACATTGGGGAATTGGTGCTTGTATGATTATCACCTTAGGATCAATGGAGACCACCCTANTCATATGTGGTGTAGTGTTGGTAACATTATGATACTTTCATGGATCAACTAGGTTATGTGATGTCAATTGTTTCTTCTGAGTTGTACATTGGGGAATTGGTGCTTGTATGATTATCACCTTAGGATCAATGGAGACCACCCTATATTTATTAGGATGAGACACTGCAAGGTTCTTGTCTTTGGATTTATTATCCCAAGACTTGGCTTGCAAAAAAATATTTTGATAGCACAGTTCTATGTCAAAATAGATTTCTTCCTCTTACAAATAAATTTCATATGTAGGAATCACCCAATCATCCCATTTATTAGAATACAAGGACCAAGAGTCCACCCCTAATCATAGAATTATGGGTTAGGGAATTCCTCATTACTCTCTAGCCTTCATCTCAATTGCTCACTTGTTTTCAACTGTAGCAAGTTGCAACTCATTTTGGAGCTGAGACACAATCTTGTTTAACTATTGAGATCTATATCATGGTGGTTATGAGATATATCACCATCTACTAGAATATTATACACATGGGGAGGATGTCCTTGGAAAATTCCTCTACCAACACCTTTGTCTTTAATAGGTCTATTTTATGTGGAAGTTTCATGCTCTAACACTAACATGTTTGACAATTGTCTTTTTGCTCACACCAATATGATGTTGGGATATACATCCCTTTCAAGAATGTCTTCCTCCATCTCTTCTTGGAAATTCTCTTACGGATAGGTGAACCCTCTCACTGATCTAATATAGATCAATGCTAGATTGTGGATAGAAAACAATGGGTTTTGCTCTAGATCTAGTTTGTAGGTTTAATATATACTAAAAAATAGGATAATGGGTATTACATCTACCTAACAGTTGTTCTATCGTATCCAGGACGATGCAACTCCAAGTCTTCACCCCGAATCTTGCTATCAATTTCCTATACACATATAAAACACTATGTATCCTTCTCAATCTTGCTCAACATGAAAGAAAGCTAGTTTACAAACATATCTAATCTAATTCTCTCAATATGAAATCATATCTACCAATGTAAAGTATGAAATAACATATATCACACCATTTGGAGGGGAAAAACACCATATATATAAGGGAGTACAACATAGCATGTGTTACCTTGATACTATTGAGGTACCTTTTAGCTCCAAGCTCTTATAGTTTCTTCCTTTTCCACTCTTGATTGGTATCCACCAAAATAATGACTCTCAAACTCTAGATACTCCCATATCCTTGATTTTTTCTATTCGTATAGGAATTTAGATGAGCTTGGAGATGGACTTAATTGCATGTGAATTAGGTGGATAAAAGTCATAGATAGGATTGGTGGCATGTGAACTAAGAAATTACAAGTCATGCACAATTTCCATGCTCAATTATGAAAATTTTCCAACCTATTATGATATTTTTCTCTATTATGAGATTTGTGTTCAAGTTCCATTCTCAATTATGATCTATTTCCAACTCACTATGAAATTTCTTCCCAACTATGAGTTTTTTTTATCAATTATGAAATAATTCTTATTTCATAATTATGAAATCGTGACAAAATAATTATAGCTTTGTGAAATAATTATGAGATTTTTGTTCAAGTTCCATTCTCAATTATGATCTATTTCCAACTCACTATGAAATTTCTTCCCAACTATGAGTTTTTATCAATTATGAAATCGTGACAAAATAATTATAGCTTTGTGAAATAATTATGATATTTTTACTCAGTTTGTAATTTCATCCTCATAACATCTAATAACATACTTGTAAGGCCTATAGTGGAAAATACAAGTATAACATATTCCCCCTAATGTATGAGGTCATAAGAGGAACTAATGGTTGAAATACATTACAAAACTTCATGGTGACGAGTGGCACAAGGAAGGAGCTCATAGATCAAGGAACTAGTAAGTATTTGCATATAGTTGTCACACACACACATGCACATATATCATCCTTAAGGTAGGAATACACATGATCATATGTAGGAAACAACATGGTTGCCGACACAATACACTATGGATCCATTTCATAAAAAATATCATAGCCATGAGAAAATATAGTGTGGGCATGTGTCACAGTATACATCAGGAAGGCATCTAGCACTAATGAGAATGCCAATGTGGTCTTCAAAGTACTCATACAATAGTGATATAATCCATTTCAACTTGGGATGGGTATCATAAAGGAGTGATGCCCCCTAGGCCCAAGTTCTTCAATCCAACTCTATCGATAGTACAATTCTACATCTTGTGAATGGATAATCCAATGTCAAGCATGGTAAGAGCTATCCAATTATTTTTCATTGAAGAAAATCATTAACATATGAGAGGGAATCCACCAATAATGAAAATGGACCCCAAGGTATCTAGTACAATATAACAAGTGTGAATATAGTAGCTGATGTCAAACACTCGTAGAATTAATCAATTAGGATTCAATGAGGTAAACCCATTCTCGATCATGAGGAATATCGCTACTGACAACAACAAGTTCCAAGGTATTATCTAGTTTCTAGATCCATTTCCTAGATAATGTGTTGGTGTTGATAGGAATAGATCCATTGAAGGAGGGCTTTAATGTATCCCCCATTAATTGAGACTATAAAATGGAAGGGAAGTGAAGCTTCAATTCCCTTGAACATACTTTCAATGCCCATCTAATACCTTTTTTCTTACCATTTTCCATTCATCATTTCCTTTTTGATACGTTCCTTATCTATTTTTGCCTCACTTTTCATTAAGGTACAAATATTTCCCCATATGACATTTTTATGCTATTCTCTCATATTTATTAAAGGAACTTGCTACTTTCATGTACTAATACTGCTACATAGGAGTAATATAGTAGTTGCAACTCTTCACAGTGGATGCAATCCCTCTCTGTTGTTGTGATTCTGGACACAATCCAACTACTGCAACTCTAAGTGCACTCTTTGTTGCTACGAATCTGGAAAATTGTTGCAACTCTAAGTGACTCTCCAATGCTGTGACTCTGAAAAATTGTTGCAACTTCAAGTACACTCTCCATTGTCATGAATCTGAGTATACCATTGTTGTGATTCTAAGTACAAATTTCGTCAACAAAACATTAAACACTACAACTGACAGTTAGGAAACAATCCTCACATAAGAAGACGACATGAGGCAAGTAGGAAACTAAAATATAAATTGGTTTTCCTACAAGTCCGCACATGCTCGATCTTTACTAAAATTTGGAAAAATCAATGTAAATGGATGAACAACCAGATTCTCATGGCTCTCCATCTGTCCCTTTGTATAATTTTCTTATTTAGTCGTACTGTATAAGAACCTCAACTTTCCCGGAGCTAAGGGAGAGGAAATATTTTGGTGATAGCATTCAACTGTTATTGTAACTTTCATATTTCTGCACTATAATTTATGTTCTTCTCTTGTTCACATGTTGATGTGTTGGTTATCATGTGATTATGATTTTGTAGCTCAATGCCTTGTCTAAGGGGGTAGGCCCCCCTCCTTAGTTAGGTATTTCTTGCATATTAGTGTAGGATTTAGCATTTCAATGTTGTTTATTTGATTTTGTAGTTGTTTTATTTCTTAGTTTGCTACAATTCCATATTTCGTAGAATAGTACTTGCAATTCATGTGTAGTTAATATTTAATTTGCTAGTGTTGAGAATTTTGCAATTTTAAATTGCAATTTAGTATTGATTCAATTTATATGAGTTTATAACTGCAGATGCCACTGAAACTCTTGTTGTTGTAACTCACGTCATTGTAATTTATTTCTTGTTGAAGCTTCATTGCTACAACTCACATTCTTGCAACTCCATTGATGTGATTTCTTTCGTGCTGCAACTCCGTTATTGCAACTCCGCTTGCACCTGGAATTTATTTTGTTTTTTTCTAACTTGTGATAGCTTTAGTCTTAAGAATTTGGGATTGCTATTATATTGAATTGTTGTTGAATGAGAGAACACACAAATATTGCAACAAAACATGATCATTATTATACTTGAGCGAGTCACTAGTAGATCATAACATAATTTTAATTTCCGCAAATGTGATTTACTTTCTGCAAGTGTGATTTAAATTTTACAATTGTGATTTACTTTCTACAAGTGTGATTTAAATTTTGCAAGTTTGATTTACTTTCTGCAAGTGATTTAATTTCAACAAGTGTGATTTAATTTCCGCAAATGTGATTTAAATTCCGCAAGTGTGACCTTTCTTTCTTGCAAGTGTGATATTTACTTTTCTGCAACTCAAAAAATAGTATAGTTTGGTGACTTAATTACGTATCTTGAATCCTTGATTTTTGACAAAAAAAGTACTAAAACTCCTTAGCAAAAACAACACTACTCTTTCATGTATGGTGCACGATAGTTGATAAGTAATATACAACCCCATATTGATAATTAAATGAAAAAATCTTGATTTGCTTGCTAAATTAATTAGAAAGTAATTGAAAATTCTATCAAAATGACAGATTTTTCAATTATTTTCTAATTGATTTAGAAATCAATTGAAGAGTTGTGCATATAATTATCAATGCAGGGTTGTATCTAAGAGACATAGCATAACTGTTCTAGTTCTTCAGATTTATGGTAGATAGATTTTATGTTAGAAAAACAAGACCATGGAGCAATAAAATAAAACAAATGCGGAAACAAAACACAAAAGATACACAATACAATAGAGACACAGATTTACGTGGTTCACCCAGTGTGGGCTATGTCCACCAGAGAAATTGCCAGTTCCTCCCTTTATTATTATCCAGCAAATGAATGGATGCAACCTACAACAAACCCACTGTAACTTCCTCTTCTTTCTCTCACAATCTCCTATCTCAGAATACAATATTCACCATCATTCATAGCTGCAATACATTTCCCTCATAACAGAGGGTTTCCTTCTATGGAAAAAAACCCTAACATAATTTCTACCGTTAGATTTGTGACCTTATAATGAATGGTCCAGATTTACAATGAAATTACAATATACATTTAAAGGGCAATTTTTCCTTCAGGGGCATCACCCCCGAACCCCCACCGGGGGCCCTCTTTCCCTCGGACCTCACAGAGGGGGTAACCCCCCTCTACACTCCCCCACATGGAATAGTGTACATACTTCCGGGGTGTAAATACTACATGGGGTATAAATACGACTGAAAACAAAAGATCCGTGAATCAGGAAGATAATCAGGCTCCACAACCAACATTTTAGTCCTGGTAAGGATGGACAATTATGAGTAGCATGGTACTCACTGCATATTCCAAAAACCTCGATCTAATCCAATGGACATTATTTCCATCAATGATTTGTTCCAAATTTCATGAAAAATATGGCCAAAGCTCATTCTATTTCCTCCTTCTTTTTCTTCATGTGCACTCTATCCAGTTGGGATCTCAGGGAACTAAGTATGTCGGTCTTTAATTCTTCTAACATGTTCTCGATTTCTTCTCTCGTGAATCCACCTCCAACAGTTTTTCCCGTTCTTTCCAGTATATCTCTTGGTCCCTTGTATGCTTTCAATGTGCCTCTGGAATACTTATTACAAAGTTCCAAGATAATGTTGTACTCTAAATGAGAAACATCTCCCCTTCCCATCAAGTTGAGGAGTTCTATACAATCATCATAGATTCCTCTTATAAAAAAGGAATGTTGTGTCTCATGAGACAAATCTCTTTGTTTTTCCCTCTGTAGGTTACATGTGAAACATTCAACATAATCTTCAAGGATCTCATATTCATGTTGCATCATCTTGAATACTTCCTCTCTTCTTTCTTTATCTTTGTAGTAGTATTGGTATTTGTATATAAATTTCTTCGTAATTTGGTCCCATGAGAAGATGTTATCTTTTCCAACACCATTGAATCATCATAGTGCAAATATATTGAGCATGGTGAGAAAAAGTTTCAGTTTCTGGGCATCTGTCACATAGTTGTAGCTTCTGCAAAGCACACCGAACTCAAAGAGGAAGGTTTCACGATTTTCCTTAGATAGTCCATGAAAGTTTGAAAACGATGAATGAGGGATATTCTTCATCTCGATATCCTCATTCATTTCTTTGATTGCAAATGAAAGTGGAGGTTTCCTCCTTGACAACCTTGTGTTTCATTTATTTCCGGGGGAAGTCCTCTGTTTCTAAAGATGCCTCAGGAAAAAGGAAATATTCGTAGTGATATTGTTCATTGATATTCTCTTCTGAAAGAGGAACCTCTATTTGCATAAACCCTTGTATAGTCTTTGATTCCCAAGGATATTATTTGGGCTTCTTCTTGGAAAGAAAACTTTCTATAGGTGATAAGTAATTTGGCCAATTGAGCTTCTTTCCCTCTTGTGATTGACCTGCACTATTAGATTTTTGAGAGTTTTTGGAAGAACTAATAAATCTACCTTGTTGATATTTAACTTTTCTCATAGAAAAGTTTAGAAAAACACTCTACTAATTGTTGAAAATAAATCCTAGCACTTAAAACGAAAATCCACACAACTAATCAACAACTACTTCTTTTGACAGTTCCTTGGAAATAGTGCCAAAAATTATAGACTTTTCAATTACTTTCTAATTAATGTATCAATAAATTGAAGACTTGTGCATTTAACTACCAATCCAGGGTCGTATCTTACTTATGAATTGTCGTGCATTGTATATGTAAGATTAGTGTTGTTTTTTCTAAGGATTTGTAGTACTTTTAATGTCACAAATCAAGGATTCAAGATACTTAATTAAGTCATCAAACTATATTATTTCCTAAGTTGCAGAAAAGTAAATATCACACTTGCAAGAAAGAAAAGTCACACTTGCGGAATTTAAATCACACTTGCGGAAATTAAATCACACTTGATGAAATTAAATCACTCTTCCAGAAAGTAAATGACACTTTCATAAAGTAAATGACACTTGCAAAAAGTAAATCACACTTGCAGAAAGTAAATCACACTTGCATAAATTAAATTATGCTATAATCTACTGGTGACTCGCTCAAGTATAATAATGATCCTGTTTTGTTGAAACAATTGTGTGTTTTCTCATTCAACAACAATTCAATATAATATCAATCCAAAATTTCTGAAGAGTAAAGCTATCACAAGTTAGAAAGAAAAAAAATAAAGTGTAGGTGCAAATGGAGTTGCAGTAATGGAGCTACAACACGAAAGAAATCACAACAACATGAGTTGTAGGAATGTGGGTTGCAACAATGAAGATTCAACATGAAATAAATTGCAATGATGCAAGTTGCAGCAACACGAGTTCTAGTGGCGTCTGCAATTATAAACTCATAGAAATTGAAACAACACTGAATTGCAATTTAAAATTGCAGAATTCTCAACACTAGCAAATTAAATATTAACTACACATGAATTGCAAGTACTACTCTACAAAATATGGAGTTGTAGTAGACTAAGAAATAAAACAACTACGAAATCAAATAAATATGATTGAAATTCTAAATCCTACTCTAATGTACGTGCAATACCTGACTAAGGAGGGGGCCCTACCCCCTTATACAAGGCACTGAGCTACAAAATCAGAATCACATGATCACCAACACATCAACACACGAACACGACAAGAACATAAATTATATTGTAGAAATATGAAAGTTACAATGACGATTGAATGTTATCACTAGAATAATTCATCTCCCTCAGCTTTGGGGAAGCTAAGGTTCTTATACAATGCGACTAATGTCTAAAATTATACAAAGGGACATATGGAAAATCATGAGAATATGGTTTCTCATCCATTTACATTGATTTTTCCAAAATTTTAGTAAATATCAGGCATGTGATGACTTGGTAGGAAACCTGATTTCTCTTTTAGTCACATACTTGCCTCATGTCACCTTCCTATGTGAGGATTGTTTCCTAACTATCGACTATAGTGTTGAATGCTTTGTTGGTGGAGTTTGTACTCAGAATCGAGTCACTACAATGGAGAGTGTACTTGGAGTTGCAATAGTTTTCTAGAGTCGCAACAATGGAGAGTTCACTTAGAGTGGAAACAATTTTCCAGAGTCGCAGCAATGGAGAGTGCACTTAGAGTTGCAACAATTGGATTGTGCCCAAAATCACAACAATAGAGAGGGATTGCAACCACTATGAGGAGTTACAACTACTGTATTACTCATGTGTATCAGTATTATTACATGAAAGTAGCAATTTCCTTTAAGAAATATGCAAGAATAGTGTAAAAATGGCATATGGGGAAAGATTCATACCTTAATGAAAATTGAGGCAAAACTAGATAAGGAAAGTATCAAAAAGCAAATGATCAATGGAAAATGGTTAGCAAAAATGTATTAGATGGGTGTTGAAAGTATGCCAATTTAGGCACCCATCATGGACTTTAGAAATATCAATATAACATTCGATAAAGACAATTATCCATTTCCAAACATGGCAAATATACTACAAAGAATCACAAGACTGGAGATTTTTCATTTTTGGATGGTTTTTCAGGTTACAATCAAGTTTTGGTGAACAAAGATGACATGCATAAGACAACATTTACCATGCCTTGGGGAACATATGAGTATTTTAGGATGCCCTTTGGTTTGATGAATGCAATTGATACATTCCAAAGAGTCGTGGATTATGCATTCAGAGACCTCATAGGAAAAATAATTGATATTTATCAAGATGACCTCACAATGTTTTCAAAGGATAGGAAATCCCATGTTGAGCATCTCAGACAAGTTTTTGAAAGGTGTCACAAGTATGAAATCTCACTAAACCCAAATAAGTCATTATTTGGGGTTCTTGAAGGAAAGCTTCACATGCATATTGTTACAAAATATGGGGTAAAATTTGATCTTGAGAGGATAAAAGGAATTAAGGAAATTTCCCTACCTTGCACCCAAAAGGCTTTGCAATATTTTTTGGAAAGATCAATTTCATCCAAATATTCATCCTAAATTTTGCCAAGATCACCAACCCTATAACAAATTTGTTAAATAAAGATGTCAATTTCAAATGGGACGAGGAAAATAAGACATCATTCAAACTTATCAAGGATGCTATTATAAAATATCCAGTATTGGTAAGTCTAAATTATTCCAAGTATTTTAGATTTTTTTCTTTTACTTCTAATGATACAATTGCACGTGTGTTACTTCAAAAAAATGATAAAGATGAAGAACAACCCATATAATTTATGATAAAAGTTCTAAGAGATTTCTAATTGAAATATCCCATTATGGAGAAGTAATCTTATGCTTTTCTAAAATTCTTGAAGCATTTCAAAAAGTATGTTGGATATTCCAAGGTGATTTCCTACATTCCCCATCCAACTATAAAAGATATCTTGGCTCAAAAAAATTGTTTCAGAACTAGAGGCAAGTGGATGACTAAGATTTAGGAATATTATTTGGAAGTTGTGCCCAAAAAATTGGTCAAAGGCAGAGGTTTGATGCAGATGTTAGCTAAAGGAAATGATGTTTCTCTTGGATTACATAATGATGCATCTCCTATGATCTCAATAGTGATTGAAGAATTGGAATATCATGATTGGTATACATATATCAATTTATATCTTAATAACCTTACAACTCCAAGGCACCTTCTAGATCACAAGAAGAAATATTTAATATTAAAGGCATGAAAGTATTGTTTCGTTGACAAAAAAGGCCTTGGATGGAGAAATATATATTGTTTCATTCTCATATGCATAGAATCAGAGGAAGAAAAGAAGTTGATGGATGAATTTAATAAGGGACTATGTGGAGGACATCATGCAACAAAGAACACCACTCGCAAGATTCTAAGAGGTTGTTACTATTGGTTGAGTATATTTTTGGATGTGCATAAGTTCGTAAGAAGTTTCTAGCCATGTCAATTCTTCATAGGGAAGCAACCCTCCCTCTTCAACTAGTTGTAATGGAAGAGAAATTCCAACAATGGGGCCTTTATTTCATTGGAGAATTAAAGGATAAATCAAGTAATGGTAATAAGTGGATTATTACAACTACAAATTATTTCATCAGATGGGTTGAAGAAATACCGAAAAAGAGGGCGACATATAAAGTTGTCATGGATTTCTTGGAAGAAAGAATTATCTCATGTTTCAGGGTGCCAACAAATATCACTACTGACAATGCTAAAGAATTTAGTCCTGTAGGGTTGTATACATTTTGTTTTTATTATGGAATTGTCCTATCCCACTCCTCCAACTAATATCCCCAATGAAATGGTCTCATTAAGTCTAGCAACAATAATTTGATTACCATTCTCAAGAAGATAGTGGGGTACACCAAGAAAAGTTGGGATAGAAAGATAAAGTGTGCTCTATGTGTAGATATAATAACTAAGAAAGACTCCTCTAGAAAGATCCCATTTGAGCTAGTCTATGATATGGAAGTAACATTTCCAGTTCATTTGAATATCTCAATTTATATATTTATGAAAAAACACTTGTATGATCTAGATGCAATGCAAGAAATAAATAATGAATTAATCAATCTTGATGAGAACCAAAGACGTGCCTTTGATCACCTGATACAAAACCAAGAAAATATGGAGATTAGTTTTGACAAGAAGGCTCTTTGATGAAGATTTCAGAAGGGAAATCGTTTCCTCCTATGGAACGAACGAAATGAAAAAGCAGGTAAACATGGTAAGTTTGAAATTCTTTGGTTAGGTACTTACATGATTGAATATGTTGCAAGTGATAAATCTTTCTATATAAGTCATTTGGATGGTGAGAAGTTTCCCTTTCCCCTAAATGGTAAAGCTATGAGATTATTCTATGAAGGTGATATATGACTCCGTAAGCGCATCCTTTTACTATAGTAATTTTTTTGACTTTAGTTACTTGTGTGTTTCACTTTTATTAAGTGTTTCATTTTGTCCATTTTTTGAATAAAAGAAATGATTCTTACAATGTATAAAATTTTCTAAACATTGGTGATATGTTTTTTCATTTCATTTCATGATTGGATTTATTTTTGTCTGGAGGAAGGGATAAGGCACTTGTGTCTTCCCCTCCCTTGCATTTAATATCCATTTTTTGAGAATGCTTCAGGTCTATAGGTTTCTGGAATATTTTGGAGTTCTCATGCACTCTCGAGATGAACACATGTACCTAATTTGGAGCTAGTTGTTACACCCTAGATTATTTGCAGTGTATCCTACATTTTTTCACGAGATGTGACCACACTGATGAGCTCGAAGTGTGATGATTTCTTTATATGTGGCCATGATGGGATGATTTTTTGTACAAGTGTTGGTTAGTGGTTTCCCAAATCCCCTTAGGTGGATGGTCATGGCATGTCCTTGTAGTCCCCATTCTCAAAGTTCTTGGCTTTATTTCTCTAGCTGACTATCCATTAGAGGTGGTAACCCCCTCTAGGATAAATGATTTACGGGGCATTAACCATTCACTTATTTGTTTGTTATGTAAATGGTGATTGCGATTTGTAAGGGTTGTCACACCCATGGTTTAAAACACCTACTTTTCCCCACACATACCCTCTATTTCTTATGTATGTACCACACTTTGGTCATGGGCCCTTGGATATGATTCAACACATGATTATCCAATTTCACATTTCTCGAGGTAGTCTCATGGATTTCGAGTCATATCATGGATTTTGAGGAATTGGCCACACTCTTTGAGGTACATATGGGATATTTACATCCATGTGGACACCCTTTACGCTTTCCATGTTTAAGGTGATAGAACATTCCCCTACTTTGACACCTTTTTAAATTGTTTTTTCTCACTAAAGGGGGGAAACCTCACTTGGGGTACTTTATGATAGTTGTGGGTTTTTATCTGAGCCACTTGGATGATTTGGAGGTCACTTAAGTGACTTTACTCATGGAGGAGATGACATGGAACTCGCCCTTGATGATGTGATGGAGTTTAGACCACTCTTTATTGAATCGATGACCAAATTGAAGAAGTCTTCCACCGTAGAGGGGTTTATTTAGACTTGGGGAATGGTCATTCCCTCCTTAGAGGTGAATGTTGTACCCTAAAGCCAAATCATCCCTCTTAGAAGGTTGATGTCACCTGTTTGTGAGGGTTTCAAAGACACAAAGTATCATTTAATTGTATTTTTGACTTAGTCTCCAAGTTGTGTGGATGAAAAGTCACTTTTTCTTTGATTCCTTAACCTAATTTTACAGAATAAATAATGGGAAGGAGTTGTGAGCCTAATCTACAAGTAAGGGCACTCTTCTCATTCCAAATTGTTTTGAATTGTTGGAGATCATTTTAAGACATTAATAGAAGATATTTTACTTTGTTTTTGTTGGTGTCAATTCTTGAAGGTCTTTCTTTCTCTATTATTCTTTTTTCTTCAAATACTATTGTGAATGTTCAAGATTATACTAAAACTAGCATGATCGATCCATTGAGGAGTTGCACAACTATTTGTAAGGATGACGTCTAGGGTTTGTATCTCTTCTAGCTTCTTTAAAACAATTTGGTAAGTAATTATCTCTTGTATTGATTATTTTTATACTCCTTGGAATGGGTTTTAAGTATTCTTTCAAGTCTTGTGTTGATATTGTTGGTGAAGGCTATTCCCTTGAGGAAACCCTTCTTGTAGGGCCTTGGTTTTCAATGTTTTTTCTTGATTATACAATGGACTACTGGTCTTGAGGCACTAGTCTCTAATTCTAATCCATAAACACTCAATAACCAATTCTTAGAGGGGCATACTTCTTGACCCCATAAGCCTTAAGTGGAGACAAGGCACTAAGATTAACTCCCAACAACCAACGACAAAACCCTAAAAATTCAATNACCATCAAATGTTATTTATTCATTGTCTAGTGCAAAGTTAACAATTTACTTTCATTTTCTAAACATTTTTGTCGAAGGGTTTACAATAAATTGTTATATTTAACCCTAATAGGGAAAATCCACCCTACACATTTGTGCTTAAAGGTTTTATCTAACACATTGTGGGATGATTTAAGGTGTTTACTAATTCTAGAAATTAAATTACAACAATACAAATCAAAATTGGTGAAACCATGAAGCTAAGGTTTGGCCCTAAAAGGTGCATTATAACCCTACCCTAGCTTATATTTCACTCATGGGTTGTTTATAAACGATATATAACACATTATATCGGTGAAATTCATCTCCTAAGTGCTCCATAGCTATTATAGTTAATTTTGGATATTTTTGGTGAAAGCTTAGGGGGATTCACCACCTCTCTTTGCAAGTTTGAGCTAATTGCATGGTTATTATTCATTTGTACTTGAAATTAATTAGTTTTAGGAATTTTTTTCATATTTTATTCATTTCCCTAGCTAAATTACCCAAGTTGTATCATTACAAGACTTTTAGACACTCTCTAGGTGCTTTTCCTCACCCAAAATATGCATTTTCTGCGTTTTTTATTATTATCATATATCAGATTTTAGAATTTGTGGACAACATAAAGCTAGTCTAATTTGCAGCATATGGTCAATGGATAACTTATATATACAATTCATTCTTGATTTAGGAAATTAGATATCACTCTTGTGTGGTAAAAGGAACTTGTTTCTTCATCCAAATAGTGATATCATAGTGCTAATTTGTGTTTCTTCTGTATGATACTTATTTCATATCTCATCACTCTAACTAGCTCCTAAATTTCTTTATATTGTATTAGTTATTTACCTAACTCTTGGTTGAATATTTTCCAGGCATTTGGCTACTTCATTGGAACTGGTCTATCTAACCATATATTGGAGTGTGCAGTTTGAAGTGAATTGTAACATGAGCTACCAAAAGGTACTATACATATTGTTTTTTAAGGATTGGGATACTCCCCATGGGTTCAAGGAGATAGCCTATAGTGTTATTGGATTTTCCCCTCGTGACTTTGGGTCATGTCACAATATATATTGACCAAGTGAAAGATAGAACCCCAACCCACACACAAGACTTGTAATGAAATAACTAATTTATCATAGAGAGAAGAAAGTTTCCCACCTTGTATCCTTACGGTTGGTGTCATTCCCCGCTATTGACCCTGGTACTTCTCTTGACTCCCGCTTGAGTTTACCTACAAGAGAAGATCAAGAAAGTTCTGCAACAAGGTAGTTATAGCATAAAATCATATAAGTAATTGATAGATAGTTTCAAATATGGAGAATGATTAGACATACATAAACACATTGAATCAATACTACACAAGAATGGGGAAAATTGAACTCTTTATTAGCAATGGTAAAACAAGTAGTTGCGACCTGACTCCAACTGTCGACATTACCTCGAATCCAACCACCTAGGTTCCTCCAAAAGGTCCTTCAAGCATCACTTAGAAATATTTCCCTTCCTTGGATGACCCAATAAGGACATGAACACACTTTATGGCCATATAATGAAAAAGAAGGAAATATGGAACAAGGGTTCCATGTTACATGGATGCTACTCAAAGGATGAAGGGGAATAGGGAGACTTGCAATTTCTTCAACATAAATTTGCACCTCGGTTGTCCTCCTCATCCATGCCCTCAAAATTTCCTTTATACCATCCTAAATAAGTTAAGGAGGTTGAATTCCATTTGGTATGGGCCCAGGGAGGTTGGGAAATGAGCCCAACCGAAAACCCCTCCCCAAAATGTGGAATTATTTCATTTTTCACATTTTTTTAGGGCATCTGTGGGTTGTACACTAGAAAGGTGCATATGTCTGCATGTTGCACCAAGGAAACCCAAGAATATGAGTAAAAGCATTGTTTTTAAGTGATTTTGATGGGGGAACTTGGGATTTCGAGTTGCAAGTTAGGGACAAGGGTTATGCCATCTCACAATGAAAATGGTTTGGAAAATTGTGGTATAACATAAAGGGAAGGGAAAATAATGCTAAGGTGACAGTGGTGTGTTTTCCGTGTTGTGCTTATCCCCAATAACACCTCTACACAGGCTGATAGTTTGGAAAGTAACACTAGGAAAAATAGTGATGAATCTCATCCATCCTAGGACATTGGTGAGTGATATGGTCTCCATCACAAATCTTGTAGGGAAACTTAACCTTCTTATTCTCATTAGTGCCTCTAATGACAGTGTTTTGGGTTTATGCAATCCCTTGCTCAGTGGAAGAATTTTTATTTTTATTCTTCCTCTTTCCTCCAATTTGTTAAGGATTCTTCAGTTGTGTGGACTGGACCAAATTCAACTTGTAGGTGTAAGTAGGGATAGTAGCAGTTTGTCTTGTGGGTGCAATAACTAGATGACTTGCAAAGATATACAATTCACTAATCTCCCTAGTTATTTGGTCAACAAAAGCATTGGATACATTATCAACCATGCCATCTGTTAGAAAAACAGGATCGCGGAGAAATAAAATAAAAAAAAATGCAGAAAAAAACACAAAAGATACACAATAAAATGGAGACATAGATATACATGGTTCAACCAGTGTGGGATACATCCACCAAAGAAATTTCCAGGTCCTTCATTTTTATTATCCAACAAATGAAGGGATACAACCTACAACACACCCACTGTAACTTCCTCTTCTTTCTCTCATAGTGTCCTCTCTTAGAACACAATATTTTCAATGATGCATAGCCTCAATACATTTCCCTCATAAAAGAGGGTTGGATTATAGGGAAAAAAAACCTAACATAACTTTTACCGTCAGATCTGCGACCTTATAATGAAGGGTCTAGATTTACTATGAAATTACAATATACATTTACAAGGAAATTTTTCTTTCGAGGAATTCGCCCCCGAACCCCCATTGGGGAATGTTGTCCCTTGAACCCATGCTGAGGGCCCACTTTCCCCTAGACCCCCCTAGTTGGGGGGATGATCTCCCCGAACCACACAGGGGGGGAAAGCCCCCCTGCAAGCCCCCCCATGTAGAGGGGTGTACAGACTTCATGGGGTATAAACACGAATGAAAACAAATACCTATGAAATAGGAAGATAATCAAGCTCCATAACAAACACCATCAACATGGAGTCTTGGATTGGGTCTAATTGGATGCATTTATGGCCTTGGATCATGGGAATTATGTCATACAATGTCCCTTACTATGAATAAATCAAGTCTAAATGTTGGGAACATAGGATCACCAACTCCTTAGTCATTGCCCTGGACATAGAAACATATTTGGCTATGGGATGTAACAACAAATTGATGAACCAATCTACTAAAATTTGATCTCGAATCTTAGGTCAAATGAGCCTATGTCATTGTTTCCACTCATGAATATGATCATAAATTTATGTGGAAATTTTTTGATGTAGTGATGTCAAAAGTTTTGTTCCAGTATCATACTGAATAGGCAGTTGGAAGTGTGTTAGGAAATCCATGGCTAAAGATGAAAAAACGCGATATGTGGCACTTGGTAACTCAATGTACCATTTGGAAATGTTTCCTATCAAATTTCTCTAGAAAATACTCAGAAGTATACTATCATCCACCAAGGAGTTCAAGGAACACTATAGGTGGTACATCATGACATTTTTAGAGGGGTATTCTCCAGGTTTTGCATCAAATTTGGGAATATCCAATGGAAAATTTATGGGAATTGTGATGCATGAATTTTGGTGTTGGATGGGGTCATTCGTCAATCATGAAAAATTAGGAAGATATAAAGTTTCCAAAAAAGGAAATGGTGTATTGGAAAACATATTTGGGTTCAAAGAAGATGTGTTTTGAAACCCTGATAGACCTTGTAGTCCCCCCATATTACTGCCCCAAAATTTACTAGGCCCCCAACGACATTAATTCCTCCAGTACTAGGAAAGACACTAGGGGTAGGACCAAACCCAAGATTAACATTCCAACCAAATGGGAAACTTGCATTTGTTATTTCTAGGCGACCTATAGGAATACCAAAGGTAGAAATAAATATACCTCTAGCAGTGAAACCAAGGCCTTTCCCCCACCAAAAATGAATATGGATGTAGGAATTGGAATGGATGTAGTGGGAAAACTAACACTAGGGAAACCCATGGAAGGAAATGATGTAACTAGTGGCATGTAACAACTCCTC
>SNQJ01S0095902.1:16194-47914 GCA_010110895.2 Picea sitchensis
ATGGTTTGGATTTAATTAGACGTTGAGTGGATAGTTCGCAAACTCTTGATTATCTTGACATTAATTTAGGTAGACGGTTCGAATATGATCAAGTGTTGAGTGGACGATCCACAAGCTTTCCTGGGCACTTTAGAAAAATCCACAATTTGGATTTAATCAACCGTTGAGTGGACGGTCCTCATTCATTTCAAACATGGACTTTTACTTAGAATTATTTTATGTGGCAGGTTCGCGGACTCTCGGACTCACATGTCTTTCCAGGTATCATCAAAATGCACGCCCAACTTCCACTACCTCCATAATGAACCTATACTTAGAAATTTTTAAGTGATTCCTCTTAGGTAAGCAGACTCACATGTCTTCTCGAGTGTCATCAAAATGCACGCCCAACTTCCATTACCTCCAAAATGAACCTATACTTAGAAAAAAATTTAAGTGATTCTTCTCGGGTTCATAGACTCATGGACTCATATTTCTTCTCATATGTCATCAAAATGCACACCCAACTTCTGTTACCCCCATAATGAACCATACTTAGAAATTTTTAAGTGATTTGAGTATGACCGATAGAATATGATACTTAGCCTTTTTTTTGGGGGGGGGNATACTTAGAAATTTTTAAGTGATTCCTCTTAGGTAAGAAGACTCACATGTCTTCTCGAGTGTCATCAAAATGCACGCCCAACTTCCATTACCTCCAAAATGAACCTATACTTAGAAAAAAAATTAAGTGATTCTTCTCGGGTTCATAGACTCATGGACTCATATTTCTTCTCATATGTCATCAAAATGCACGCCCAACTTCTGTTACCCCCATAATGAACCATACTTGGAAATTTTTAAGTGATTTGAGTATGACCGATAGAATATGATACTTAGCCATTTTTTTTGGGGGGGGTGCTCAGCGGACTCATGGAAAAAGATCTGAACCATCAGATCGTGGTTTCATTTTGATCCAACGATCAACATTGTTCTTCATTCTTTATCGTTCGATTTTGCTCTTATTTTGATCCAACGATCAACATTGTTCTTCATTCTTTACCGTCCGATCGCGCTCTTATTTTGATCCAACAATCAACATTGTTCTTCGTTCTTTACTATCGATTCTTGCAGCTGGTATAGCAGGGTACTTTTCTGGATGATAAATCCATATTAACCTTTGTTGACATCAATGAAAACATAACACCATGTCCAACAATTAATTCCCACAAAGATCATTCATACACAATTTTTTTGGACTCTGAACCTGTTATCATTCTCAGACACCTCATGTGGGATACCTAGTTTTCTATTACACATCGAATTATGAAAGATAGTAATCAAATTTGGAAACTAGAAATGCCATCCAATGAGGCTATTAATTTGTCGAATTTTATACATTGTATCTTGGTCACAGCCTGGTGAATTTTCTCAACCTTGTAGAAAGAGCTATTCTAAATCATTGCCCAAAGATTTGTCTACTTTCAGGATGCTGGCTAACTTCAAGTGCACTAAAAAACACTCACATGACAGTTTCTCAATATCAAACCTAACATGGTTTATTTCGGACACATGCTCCATTTTTTAAACCTATTATTATTTCTACAATTGTGCGGGTTGTGTCGAATAACAACAAAGTGAGGGACAACGACATTGTCCCTATAACGTTTCAAACACAAGGGCTTCACCTTGTTGATCAATATCTTATCACGTTCATTCATAAATGGGGTTTTTGAATTGTGAAATATAAGGTCAATACATTGTAGGTATTGGGGAGAGGGATGTGAAGTATGGGGGGATTTATAGGTATTGTCGGGTATAAAATGGGGTATCTAGTAAATATAGGGGTTTTAGTTATTGAAAAGATGTATTGGGAGGGGGGTCCAACAAAAGTATTTTTGGAGGAATTTATTAATATCTAGTGAAATTAGGGGTATTATTTAATATCCCATGAACACACATGTTATGTCATAGATTCACGGAGTGAAGACCTTGTGGTTTCAAAAAAGTAAGTCAAGTAATCTTCTTTGCCATTTCGCATCTAATCTTTTTAAAAGGTGAATATCATCATAGACAATTGCTCAGTACAGTTTATTAATTTCTTGTTTTATGTTTTCATAGTGTGTCAATTTGTTTCTATAGGATTCCATATTCACTATGTTTAGAAACAATTTGTGGACGTTTCAAAACCTGCGATAAGTAGTTCATCATCAGGATTAGAAAGTATACCATTGACACCTACAGAGAGAGATGTGGATGCATAAACCACCAAGAAAAACACCAGCTAATTAATAATAAAAATCAAACCCTAGAGGTCAAAAAACCTAAAATACCAAAAGTTGGTCAGGTTAAAAGAAAAAGAAAAATTGAGAAAGGACGGAAAAAAGAAACCAAAAAATAATATAAACCACTAGAAGGAAATAAGAAAAAAGAAAATAAACATTAAAAGAAGAGAGACCAAAAATAAAACAAAAGAAATATTAAGTAACCAAAAAAGAAAAATAATGGAAAGAAAGGGGTTGAAAAAATAAATACAAAGAATAAAATCAATAATAAACCAAAAAAGATAAAAGAAAGAAAAGAAAAAATAATAAATTAATTAGTCAAACCATAAGAAACCATAAGAGAAAGGAAAAATTGAGTAAAGGAAACCCGTGAAAAAAGAAGAAAATAAAAAATACCATAGACCAAAGCCGAAAATATGAAAGACGGGGAGAGAAAACAAATGCAAAGACTAGGAAAAAGAACTATTAGACCAGTTTTGATTCTGAAGAATGGGAAGCCAAGCTTTGCTTAGCTTAAGGCCATCCTCCCTATTAAGACAATTGTTCTTGTTCATGATTTCCATGGCCTCCCTAATTTGTCTTTTGGATAAGTGATCAACTCTAGCAAGAATCTTCGCATCCTTGAGGCATATATGATGTTTCATTCTAATAGAGTGCTCAGCCAAAGCTGAAGACTATTTGTGATTATGATTAATTTGTAGTTTTATGTTCTTTAATTCGAACTTGTATTGAGCTCCCAGTCTCACCAATGTAATTTAGACCACACTAGCAAGGGATGCTATAAACCCCTTTTTATAGCTTTGGATCCATAGTTTCCTTAACCAATCTGAGGATGCTTCTAATAGTACTAGGGGGTTGAAAATGGTTCTAATGTGCTTCTTTTTAAGGATTCTAGTGATCTTCTTTGATGTGTCTTGAACATAGGGGTGCACCACTTTATGCTCTCCATCATTGGGCTCATGGGCTCTAAGAGTCCTTTCCTCAATCTGAAATGCCTTCTTAACATGCCATTCTTTGTAACCCCTATTTTGGAAACATTTGGTTAAGTGTTGTTTTTCCTGGTCCAGGTGCTCTTTGTTAGATATTCTTAGGGCTTTGGTAGCCAAAGTGTTGATGACACCCATTTTTGGGGGATTGGTGATGGTGGGAATCAACATGAAGATATTGCTTATAATTAATTTTATTGCAGTATACCTTATAAGCCAAGGAACCATCCTCCTTCCTTAAAATGAGAACATCCAAGAAAAGAATAGAATTATTTAGTTCCAATTCCATGGTGAATTGAATATGCTTTGATTTATTACTCAAATGTTCAACAAATTTGCTTTTTCTCTACCACGAGGCCATTTTACATTTGTATCATTGACGTACCTAACCCACGTATAAGGTTCAAGGGGGAGGACTAAATGGCCTTATGCTCAAAATGCTCCATGTAGAGATTAGCCACAACTAGGGATAGCAAAGACCCCATTGCAACCCCACATGTCACTCATAAATGATACCTTGGAAATTCAAAAATGTTGACCTTAGACAAATTTTGACTAATCTAGCTATTTGAGGGTCAATTACTCGTTCTATCATAGCCATCGCTTCATTGATCATGATCATAGTATAAAGTGACACAATACCAAAGCTAAGAAGGTTATCTTATTCTACACCTTGAAATTCTTGATTTCGTTTACAAAATGGGTTGAGTCCTTGACATATGAGTCAGTGTTTCCAACTAACGATTTCAATTTGTTGGCCAAGAATTTGGCCAAGAGGTAAGTCGGGGATCCAATCATATTGAAAATGGGCCATAGGGGACTGTTGTCCTTATGAATTTTAGGTAGGCCATAAATTATAGGGATGAGAGGGTAGCTAGGTACCAATTTTTTTTCTTTGTATCATCATCTAGAGATGACAACTTAATAGCCTCAGACAACTTTTTCATGATTCTATTCAAAAGGTCCTTGTTTAATTTTTTATAACACCCACTCAAATCCAAAGGTTCATACATCTTCTTACCTAATCTTCCTTATCCATAACCACAATTGAGCCTCCTTTATCAACTTTTTCATGATTCTATTCAAAAGGTCCTTATTTAATTTTTTATAACACCTGCTCAAATCCAAAGGTTCATACATCTTCTTACCTAATCTTCCTAATCTTCCTTATCCGTAACCACAATTTAGCCTCCTTTATTGGCTTTAAGAATTACACTATTATCATTGCTTGTTAATTTTCTCAATGCTTCGTTTTCTTCTTTTTTGCTAATGTTACTCTTAAGGAGTCTTGACCTTCCTAATGCTAAAGCAACCTCCTTCAATATTTTCAAAGAGGTGTTTAATTCAATTCCATCTTCAATGTTTCAAATAAAATCATCCATGGGGATCTTCTTAGACACCAAAGCAAAGCCTAAACCTCTCTATTGTAAATTCAAACATCCAACCAGCATGGAGCAAAATCAACTCTTCACTTAGCTTATCTCATTTTTGGCATCGTCACATGTTTGACCTTATCTCGATTATAGATTGAGGCATCCAACTATCATGGAGCAAAATCAACTCTTCACTTTGCTTCACTTTGAATGTCTCATTGTCGCTACTCTTAGGCAAGTAGTTTTTATTATTTTCTCCCAAACGAGTCGAGCTAGGTGAGGAGGTGTTTCTTATGTTGGTTGTATCTGCTATCATGACCAACAAAATCACATGCTATACTTCCTATGAACTGAAAATTTGGAGAACAATCTAGCGTAGGGTCGCAATTTAGATAGGGGGCATCATTCCTCCTGTCCTTCTGCACAACATGCATTGATTTCATGTTTCCCTCGTTCCAAATTGAATACCCAGAACTAATGACAGTTATAAGAAATGAAATGGGGTTTTTGTCGCTGTAGACGAAATTTCCAACGCCCTCACAGCTCACACGTGATTTGTTCGATACCTGTTTATGCAACGGACTTGGGAAATCAACGAAACGTGCAAATTCACATGCCATATCTCCAATGAACAGAAGTTGCGAATCGTTCGACCTATCCTTATTCATGTCGAGAGTCGAATTCCAACGTCCAGGAGTCGGGCATGTTTTCGGAAGAGAACTAAATTTATTTTGCAAACCTCCGGGCACGTTAATTCTCTCGGAGATCATTTGTACACAGCTCTTGTAGACTCCAAACCTGTTTTCATTCTCAGACACCCAGCGTGGGCTACCTAGTTCGCTATTACGCGTCGGACTATTAAAGAGAGTGATGGAATCTGGAAACTGAACGCCATCCAATGAGGTTGTTAGTTCGTCGAATTTTCTGCATTGTATCTTGATGGCGGCCTGGTGAATTTTCTTAGCCTTGTAGAAAGAGCTATTCTTAATCATATCTCAAAGATCTGTTAAATCAATCAGCTAAACAACTGGACTTGAAACTTAAATCATAGCCCAAAGATCTGTTAAATCAATCAGCCAAACAATTGGATTTAACCTTAGATTTCCTGGAATCCAAAAAAGCTCAAAAATCTGTTAAATCAATCAACCAAACAATTGGACTTGAACCTTAAACTTCCCGAAATCCATAAAACCAGAGGAAGTTGGCTTTGCCAATCCACCTGTAGGCCTAAGCTCATGTACAATGTATTAATTTGCTGTGTTATGCTTTTATAGAGTGTTAGTTTGTTTGTATAGACTTCCAGATTCACTGTGTTTAGAAACAATTCGTCCACATTTTAGATCTACTATATGTAATCTATCATCAAGATTAAAAGTAAATTGTTGAGATCTGTAGATGCATAAATCACCAAGAAAGATATCATTTCATTAATATTAAAAATCAAACCATATAAATCAATAAAGTTAAAAGAAAATTAAAAAAAAAAAACAAAAAAAAAACAGTAAAGAATAAAAAAGAAAAACCAAAAAATAATATAGATAACAAAAAGTAAATAAGACAAAAGATTTAGAAATCTTCTATACACAAAACAATTCTATATATATTTATTATTCAATTAAGCAATATTTATACATGAAGTTTTCCCCCAACAACATAACAAATTCATGAGGGAATCTCTCAACTACACACATAAATAAGATATGATAGTTGAAGATCTTTCACAACCAACTCAAATCAATCACTCAAGTAAACATTAATTCTAACACACTCCCTTAATGTTTACATCACTAATAACAATATTAAAATCACATAAAAATATTTTTGGACTCTGATCTTTGTATGGTATGGTCTTCATCAACACCTCTATCCATTTCTGAACTTTTGTAGATTACATTTTTTCTCACCCATTCATTCGAGCTACCACTTCATCCATTGAAGATATAATTGCTTCTGACCATCAATGATGTATTTGTAATTACTATCAAATCTTAACATTCTTTCATCGGCCAAAATACATAGCTCGTTGTATTTGTCAAACAAGTAGTCTTGACAATGAATCATTATATTGTCATACTTCCATCTATCGAAGTACATAGCGTGTTGTATTCGCCGGTTATATAGGAAACCAATCTAGATATTGAATGTATCAAACAATCAATCTTACAAAGTGACCTATTTCACATACACAATGATCACAAACTGTACCAATAGTCGTTGTTCTTGGGTCACCGCATCCTACAAAAACCATAAGTTGTAACAGGCTGTCAGCATAATCAAATCAATCATATGTTTTTATGACACTACATACATCAAAAACCACCAACTTAAATTATGTTACTATATTCGATCAAAAATTCTTCATTAAAAAACTCACAAGCACACAAGCTATTCAAAGCTTTCACAAAATAAATCCTCAATCAAAATACGAACTTTTCACCAAAATAAAGGTGGAATCAACTCCTCTCTAAACTGGTCAACATAGATATGTGCATGAATGACGAACCCTTTTAGATTGAAATGTCATGGGGTGTATTCCACAACGGTGATTTAATTTCCCTCCGATCAGCACCAGGTCCAGATAATGATTCTTCGCAGACATCCTGTCAATAGCAAGCAAAAAAACGACTTCTCATACTTTGAATGAAGCACATGGATTTGGTGGCAGCGAAATCTTTGAGAATTTAGAAAAAGCTATAAATATAACCTTAAATATTTAGAAAAAGCTATAAATATAACCTTAAATGTTGTAGGAAATAGGAGAATGTTTAATTTAATATGAAGATGAGTAATTCGATTAAGTATTATCCATCCATAAAATTGTTGACATAGGTGGCGATAGAGAGAACAACATATTGCATCAACCATTGCATATCAGCTTCACATTACACCATTCATTTTACTTCCATAGTAAACATAATTATAATAAAAACATTATCACCATTCAAAATTGCTTTGACTTTAATTCAATATCATAACCAACTATGCAAGTGAGTCGTGAGTCCTTTGAAGTGGCAAATCCTGATACTTTGATATTCTCGAGCACATGGATCTGGTAGTGATTCCGTGGTGGTAGGGCGATCAGAACACAACAACTCTTCCACGCAACCCAACAACACGAATTCATCCTCAACTTTGTCAATATCTCAGATCTACATGCGCCCTCTCCTTGGTCACAGCTCCTCCACACCCGCAGATATTCACCAGCAGATGTAGCAGGCAACGATTTCTCCTTGGTTAGTGAATATCTGACCAACGATATCTCAAACAAAACACATATGTATAGCAACACACTCTATATTCTGGGCCTTCCCTGAGGGAATTACTCAATCAACTAGATTTAATAAATTCAAATCAATCTAGAAAGTAAGCATTAATTCTAAAAAAAGAAAATAAACATTAAAAAAAGAGAGACAAAAAAAATAAAAAATAAAGATAAAATGGTCAAAGAACATTATAAAAATAATTGAAAAATTCAAAATAGAAAAAGGTTGAAAATTAAATCACAAAAAATAAATACAAAGAATGAAAACAATAATAAATCAAAAAAGGAAAAAAGAAAATAAAAATAATAATAATAAAGTAATTAGTCAAACCATAAGAGAAAGGGAAAATAGAGAAGGAAACCCATGTAAAAGAAGAAAGTGAAAAAAGAATAAAGACCAAAGACCAAAACCAAAAATAGGAAAGATAAGGGGAGAGCACACCAAGCCAAATACTAGGCAAAAAAATTATTAGACCAGTTCTAATTTTGAAGAATGGGAAGCCAAGCTTTGCTTACCTTAAGGCCATCATACCTATTAAGACAATTCTTCTCCTTCATGATTTACATGGCCTCCCTAATGCATCTTTTGGATAAGTGATTAACTCTAGCAAGAATACTCGCATCCTTGAGGCATATATGATGCTTCATTTTCATAGAGTTATTAGCCAAAGCTGAAGACTATTTGTGATTAAGATTAATTGCAACTTTATGTTATTTAATTCTAACCTGTATTAACCTCCCAGTCTCACCAATGTAGTTTAGACTGCACGATCAAGGGATGCTATAAACCCCTTTTTGTAGCTTAGGGTCCACAGGGTCCTTAACCGATCCGAGGAGGCTTCTAATAGTACTAGAAAACTAAAAAATGGTTCTAATGTGTGTTTTCTTAAGGATTCTAGTGATCTTCTCTAATGTGCCTTGAACATAGAGGAGCACCACTTTATGCTTTCCATCATTGAACTCACGGGCTCTAAGAGTTATTTTTTCCATCTGAAACGCCTTCTTAACCTACCATTCTTTGTAACCCCTATTTTGAAAACACTTGGTTAAGTATTTCTTGTCCTAGTCCAAGTGCTCTTCATCAAATATTCTTAGGGATTTGGTAGCCAAAGTGTTGATGACACCCATTTTTGGGGATGGGTTATGGTAGGAAGCAACGTGAAGATATTTCTCAAAACCATTTTCTTGTAGTATACTTGATGAGCCAAGGAACCATCCTCCTTCCTCGAAATGAGAAAATCTAGGAAAGGAATATAATTATTTACTGCCAATTCCATGGTGAATTGAATATGCTTCGATTGATTATTCAAATTCTCAACAACTCTTCTTAGGTTTTCTCTACCATGAGGCCATTTTACATTTGTATCATTGATTGAGATCATAATATAAAGCGACACAACATTAGCACTAAGACGGATATCCTTATTCTCCACCTTGAGATTCTTGATTTTGTTTACAAAATGGGTTGATTCCTTGACATATGAGTCAATGTTTCCAACCAATATTTTCAATTTGTTGGCCAAGAATCTGTCCAAGAGGTAAGTCGAGGATCGAATCATATTGACAATGGGCCTTAGGAGACTGGTGTCCTTATGAAATTTAGGCAGGCCATGAATTTTTCTTTAACTTTGTTCGATATCATTATGAACTTTGGATGAGATTCTTGAACAAAATGAGAATTGATGCTACAACATGTGTCCCATATTGATTATCTCAGTTCGACATGGCTAAATTTATTAATTGCAATCATAATTAAGAACATGTGTTTCCTCCTAAGAGGTCACAAGTTCAAATCTAGAGGGGGGTAGCGTATGTATACCTTCGTAGACTTTACCAGT
Source organism: Picea sitchensis (assembly GCA_010110895.2). Lineage (NCBI taxonomy): Eukaryota > Viridiplantae > Streptophyta > Pinopsida > Pinales > Pinaceae > Picea > Picea sitchensis. The sequence continues at coordinate 25,918 of SNQJ01S0095902.1, forward strand.
CAAATCATTGGGCGGAGGGGGTCCCTTGTCCCACAAACAAGGGGGTCTCATACACCAATTTGGTATCTGGCTTGGTTGTGACCTTAAAAATAGATTATTATTCGAATACAGCCTGAGTGGGCCTAATGGTTAAGAACATGTGTTTCCTCTTAAGAGGTCACAAGTTCAAATCTAGAGGGGGGTAGGGTATGTATACCTTCGTAGACTTTACCAGTCAAATCCCTCGGCGGAGGGGGTCTCATACACCAATTTGGTGTCTGGCTTAGCCGTGACCTTAAAAATAGATTATTATTATTATTATTATTATTATTATTATTATTATTATTATGTAGGAAGAGCTTTTGATGGAAACCTGTCAACCAAACCACCTTGTATTTATACGCCTCCAGTTGTCAAGCACATTGTATTTATACACCTCCAATTGTTAAGCATTTCACACTCTGGTTCACACTCCATCGGTTGTCTCCACCTTTTTTGGCTTTTCGTTTGACTTGCAATCAAGTAACAACTTCAAGCTTTATTGTCTTGCTGGTGAGGTTTTTGACAAAGATTTGCATCCCTCCTTGAGATAGAGAGCAAGGTGAAGAGTTGATTCCTTTTGGATATTGTAATCGACAAGAGTGGGTCCATATTCGAGATGTTTTCCAGCAAATATTATCCTCTGCTAGTCGGTTGGAATCCCTTCCTTGTACCTCTAAGGGGAAACTAATTTCTATGATGTGCTGGACTATTAAACCTATTGATGTGAAATTGTCTGCTTTTTGGTGTACAAGATTTAGCTTGATGCAAGCATCCGCAGGTAACTCCAGAGTTCATTCAATTAGAGGATTGAAATACTCTGAAGGGATTTCCCATTTCAAATGGATTACCTGGATCCAAACCATGTTCATTCCATTGGGATGACATATTCATTCTCCATAGACAGTTGTAAAAGAAGCATGCATGGGAAAATCTATTGAATTTCAAAGCTAAAAAAGTCATATTCTACCTACTCTTAAAAGAGATTCATATACTTTCTTTTGATCTATTTTAATTCAGAGCCAAAAGATAAAGCACAAAGCTCAATTGAGCTACTTACAAATAACTGTTGAAACCCTTCCACTTCTAATTTATCTATTATTTCTGGAGGAATATTATTATATAGTAAGGGATAATTCAAATCTCTATGCAATAAATATGATTATATTATAAACATTCGAACATTTCTTCCCTTCACTCCATTTCAGTTGAATTCAAGAACAACAAAAGAGCAGGGTTCATAGTAAGACTATTTCATTGGAACATTGATAGCTAGAATTTCCTATTTTTAAGTAATTTTTGTTGATTATTTTATGTATCAAAATATCACCATAAATAACCTGAGGCCAGAAAATTTCACCATTGTTTCGAGTAAAATTTGTCGAAACGCAAAACTATAATTTCTGACTTGGAAAAATCTATTGTAGGGAGCAGTTTTGAGATCGAATTTCTTTAAATCATACTATTTTGACCTATTTTCCGAGCAAACTTTAAATATTGTTGACTACTATTAAAGCAAAATTTCCCAAAAGAGCAATTTTCACCACTGGTTTATGCTACATTTGCTTAAACATATGACTTTGAAATTTCCCGTAATTTTTTTTGAAATAAGTGTCTTTCACCTAATCATTTTGATGAGGCATTACACACTGAATAACACATTCAAAAGTTGAACTATTGAACACAACTTGCCAATGAATAATTGAGCTCTTTTCCCTGATCTCGAGATGCAATAAGTGATCGTTTTGCAAGCTCAACATTTTGTTTTGATTTATGTAGCCTTGGGAAGGTATTCTCACGTGGCCTAGGTGCCAAGGACGTGGGAATCATCGTGGGAATCACATCACACTTTCGTGGTCATTGTGACATTTCAGAGAGGTCATTGTGACATTTCATGGTGTGTGTGAGAGCTTGGAATGGAAATTTCAGTCCAAGTGTGGTGACCGTAGGTCCAACTATGGAGGAGGTTGCTTAGCCTCGGTTTCTGGTGTTTTGTCCTGTTTTGGGCAAGTACAAGTGAGGAGGAGGGTCGTAGACTTGTTAGCAGCCAAGGGAGGGAAATTCGAGGCCTAGGCAAGGATCAACCTACTAGGAGAAGCTAATCAGGGCCTTGGATAAGCCTCGGTCTTCCTAAGAAGGTGGCAACATCTGCTTATGAGGATGGTAGGGGGTGTGGCATAAGTGACAAGGTTGTCACAGGCTGGGACAAAAACAAGGAAGGCTAGGACTAGTGCTTGGAGGTTGGCACAGCCAAGAAGAGGCTCGACCTAGTTGGTACATGGTTGGGACAGCAAGGAAGGGGTTGTTGTAGGTTGTTACAACAATGAAGGAGGTGAAATAAAGGTTGTTGTGTGTGAGACATAAGTTGTGTGGACATCTACAAGTCTTGTGACAGTTGGCATCCAAGAAAGGGAGCTTCCACAAGTGAAAAAATAGGTGGATTGTGGGAGGAAAGAGGTTTTTATAGCCATTCCTCAAGGGTTGTTACAGTTGGTTAAACCGCAAGAAAGAAGGTGGATGAAGGACTATTGCAGCAGAGGAAGTCTTCCAGGAGGATAACATATAATAACAAACTTAAGGGGTTCTTATAGCAGTCTTGGGTTAGCCATCAAGGGTTGTTATAGCCAGAATTTGGGACAACCCCTTGAGGGTTGATATAATGACTTTTGGACAACTTGGAGGGAAGAATTTGAGGACTGCAAGAGGGTTGTAACAACAACAATTGTTAAGACCAAGTCTGGCATAGAAACCAAGGTGTGTAGAAGCACTTGCAGAGGTTTGGGAAGACAAATAAAGAAGGTTGTCATAAGTATGTGACAACAGTCTTTCGGAGCTAAGATTTGGTACTGAAACCAAGGAAGGTTTCAATAGTGTTTGTAAGTGTTGTTGGCATATTATTTTGTAAGAATCGATCCATTGTCCCTGGTACGGGAGCCCATTGATTCTTGGCTTAAGAACATTGGTTTTGAGCATTAAATCATTGTGTACCTGTGTTTGATCTATTTGTTAGCTTTTAATTTTTTGTTGTGCTAAATGGTTATGCATCTCAATGTGTTTATGTTTACAGTTCAAATTGGGTAAATTTTTGTATAATTGTAGAAAAAATAGACCAGACATAAGGTGCGGTAAAATGTAACATAGAATTAGAGCTTGGGGTTATGAGATGCAGTTGGATCTGAGTTATTTACACAGGTGACAGCTCTGAGAGGGAGTTGTAGTAGTGTTGAAGAGTCATCTTTCGGAGGGAGCCACAGTGATTGTTGTAGGTAGCAGTAGGTTAAATGGTCTTTGGTTTGAGACATGGAGCAAACCATCCAAATGAGGAGTTGTGGGCTATTGCAGATTAGTGGTGTGGTAGGTTGGGAGTTCTGGTGGATTGGCAGAGAGCTCGGTTCGTAGCAGTATGTTTTCTGGAGGGTTTCCAACTCCGACGATGGACTTCCAGTGGATTTTCATAGTGAGTTGCAATGGATGCAACTTGGCTTCTTTGGCACAAACGAGATAGCTTCATGTGGATGGCAGGTTGATGAGATAGAGTCTTCATTGGGCCAGAGAGTTTCACATTGTTGAGGTATGACAATGTATGAGGTATTTGACCCAAGAGGATGAGGACACTTGCAAAGATGAGTTGCAGTGAGTGGACTAGACCGAGTGTCCAGCTACAACTTGGGACTGTTCAAAGAGAGAACACAAGTTCAATTTCAGCATGTGCGTAGACACTGAGAGGTCTTCCTAGGTCTTGGGAACCATTTGTACAGGGGATCTGTGCACGAGAGATGTTGTCGGGGTTTGATATACTATGGACTGATTGTATCTAGGAGGAGACTTGGTTAGAGTCCAGGGATGAATTGGATGATGGACTTGGGAAGAAGTTCATTGGATGGTCATGACTTGGGGAAGTAGGATGTTTTCCTTAGAGGATTTCATGGTTCTTATACAATGAGAGACATTGTCACATGACATGGCCATGGGATTTGTTCGAAATCTTCATAGTGTCTAACTCAGGTATGTACGAGGAGCTTAGCATGAGGACCAGGCATGTAATACAGGTATTTGTAGCAGTGGTGTTCCAGATGGAGTCAGGGGATGTGTTGCAAGTGGAAAATGTGTTATGGGTGCCAGGAGTCTGTTCTCAACCTCAGTGATTGAGGAGTAGGGCTATGCAGTGTTGTTCTAGGATGGATAGGTGTTCTTGGATGCTGAGAGGATCTAGCTTAGACACAACAATGGTCTTGTAGTTAAAGAGGGAAAAATATGTAGGTTGAGGGACCAACCTATGTGTGTTGTGACCAGCAGGAGCATAAAGACAGATGAGGAGGAGCAGGTAGCTCCACCAGTGGTGAGGCAGGTGACCCCACCAACAACATAGGTAAAGAGGGAGCAGGTAGCTCCACCAATGGTACAGGATTAGAGGGAGCCATAGTTCAGAGGGATCTAACCCTCATGATCTAGTGGGGAGGGGTAACCTCTTAGGACTATGCAGAGTGATAGTGGACATGGAGTAGGTAGCTATGGAGGTTGTGTAGAATCAGAGGGAGTCCAACTTTAGAGGGATTCAGTTGATTTAGAGGGAGTTCAACTTCAGAGGGAGTCAGGAGACTCATAGGGAGTCCAACTTCACAAGGATTCAAGAAACTCATAGGGAGTCTGACTTCAAAGAGAGTTAGGTTGCTAAGAGGGAGAGTCAGTCGCTCTGTGGGAGCCAACCTTCAGGTCCAGATGGGAGAGAGGAATCTTCCAAGACTTTCAGGAGGGTTTCATGGGTTGAGATGGCCAGACATGAGGCTCGAGAGCAGGAGGCTTCTAGAAGCGAGGTGTCTTCCAGGGAGGGAAAATGTCAGATAACATGATTTTCTTCAGTGACTGAGGGTGCAGCTAATCAAGAGGATTTGTTTTAGTGAGTAAGGGTGTAGCCAATCAGGAGGATTGGAGAGCATGTTTGCTTCAGTGATAGAGAGGGAAACCAATCAGGCGGATTGGAAAGAAGTTGTGGCAGCGAATCTAGTGTGGGAGGTAGAGTTACTTCCAATATGGGAGATAGAGATACTTCCAATTGATTATGGAGTGTGGTGAGAATACCTCCCTATCTAAGAGGGAGTGTTGATTTGTGTAGCCTCGAGCATGTATTCTCACCTGGCCTAGGTGTCAAACATGTGGGAATCGTTGTGGTCACCTCATCACACTTTTTTTTGGGTGAAAACACCCTTGGAATGAAATTGGGGCTTCATGGGCTTGGCGATGGGCTTCATGGTTTTGTGATGGGGCTTCACACCAACAGAGAAATCCTAAATTGGTGTTGACTTGTGGAGGGGCTTCTATAATGATCCCCAAGACTTATATAAATAATATAGAGGTTATTGTGACATTTCATGGTGTGTGTGAGAGCTTGGAAATTTCAGTCCAAGTGTGGTGACCATAGGTCTAGCTATGGAGGAGGTTTCTTAGCCTCAGTTTCTTGTGTTTTTTCTTGTTTTGGGTAGCTACAAGTGGGAAGGAGGGAAGCAAAGTTGTTATCAACCAACGGAGGGCAAGTTGAGGCCTAGGAAAGGCTCGACCTACTAGGAGAAGCTAGTAGCAACCTTGGAGAAGCATCGACCTACTTAAGAAGGTGGCAACAGGTGCTTGTGAGGCTAGTGGAGGGTGTAACCTAAGTGACAAGGTTGTCACAGGCTGGGACATCAGCAAGGAAGGTTGTGACTGGTGCTTGGAGGTTTCCATAACTAAGAAGAAGGTTCAACCTAGCTAGTACAGAGTTGGAACAACAAGGAAGGGGTTGTTGTAGGTTGTTATAGCAATGAAGGAGGTGAAGGAAAGGTTGTTGTGTGTGAGACAGAAGTTGTGTGGACAACTAAAAGTCTTGTGGCAATTTGAAGCCAAGAAAGGGAGCTGCCACAAGTGGAAAACTAAGTGGAATATGGGAGGAAAGAGGTTGTTATAACCATTCTTCAAGGGAAATTACAGTTGGTTAAACCACAAGAAAGAAGGTGGATGAAGGAATTTTGCAGCAGAGGAAGTCTTCCAAGAGGACAACAGATAATAACACACTTAAGGGGTTTTTATAGCAATCTTGGATCAACCATCAAGGGTTGTTATATTCAGAATTTGGGACAACCCCTTGAGGGTTGATATAGTGACTTTTGGACATCTTGGAGGGTAGGATTTGAGGATTACAAGAGGGTTGCAACAACAACAGTTGTTAAGACCAAGTCTAGCACAGAAAACAAGGTCTATAGAAACACTTGCAGAGGTTTGGGACAACAAAGAAAGAAGAATGTCACAAGTGTGTGACAACAGTCTTCCGGAGCTAATATTTGGCATTGAAACCAAGGAAGGTTTCAGTAGTGTTTGTAAGTGTTGTTGGCATATTCTTTTCTAAGAATTTGGCCATTGTCCCTGGTGTGAGAGCCCATTGGTTCTTGGCTTAAGAACATTGGTTTTGAGCATTAAATCTTGTTAGAAAAATAGGACCGTGGAGAAATAAAATAAAACAAATGTGGAAATAAAATACAGAAGATACACAATACAATAGAGACACAAATATACGTGGTTCACCCAGTGTGGGCTACATCCACCAGAGAAATTTTTAGGTCCTTCCTTTATTATTATCCAGCTAATGAAGGGATACAACCTATAGCAAACCCGATGTAACTTCCTCTTCTTTCTCTCACAATCTCTTATCTCATAATACAATATTCGCCATAATGCATAGCCACAATACATTTCCCTCATAACATAGGGTTGCCTTCTAGGGAAAAAAACCCTAACAAAATTTCTACCGTTAGATCTGTGACCTTATAATGAACGGTCCAGATTTATAATGAAATTACAATATACATTTACAAGGCAATTTTTCCTTTGGGGGCTTCGCCCCCGAACCCCCATCGGGGGACACTGCCCCCGTACCCCCCGAACCCTACAAAGGGGGTAACCCCCCTCTGCACTCCCCCGCGTGGAAGAGTGTACATACAAACAAAAAATTCTAAATTCTAAATTCTAAATTTAATAGAGGTTTCCTCTTCCAAGCAAAGTATGCATTCAATTTAACTTGTACCAAAAAACAAACAAAAAACTAGCTTCTTTCAAACGAATTTATTCACCTATGCAGAGATACATGGAAAAAACCCTTGCATATTACAACAGAAATCCTCAAAAAACATTATTTCTATATAAATAAACCAGCATTCCTACACTAATGAGCTTAGATATTCTGAAGCAAATATTTGCATTTCTAAGTAAGAGAAATGACTTAGTGTGAAATTATGCAAATAATGCCTTCATTAAAGCATTCTAAAGGATTCAGTGCTGATGATTCAAATAACGCCCGCATATTTCTATATTAAAGCTTTCTCGTCCAATACAACTCATTTATTATCGTTATTTAAGGCCAACTCCCAGCATCCTGAACCTTTCCCTTCTCAAAAATTTCAAATCGTGTTCCACCAATAAAAACTTCAACTATTCCTCAATAAAATAGAGGATTCCATATTTCACATCAACATGTTGAATTTTTCATAAGAGATGATATTGTATGTGAATGGATATCTTATTACAATGATGTGTGTTCTATATATAAAGAACATATGGTGATCACGGTGACCATCCATGAAGAGATGTGTCCCTTGGGTAATAAATATATTTGTACTTTATATTATATTATACATATAATATAAATATACTTTATATTTATACTTTATACTTTATTATATATATTTATACTTTATATTATAAATATATTATGACATTAATAATATTGTGTAATAATTAATAATCATATTATTAATTATCAATCTAGTAGAATGTCTTTATGATGTTGTCCAAACNTACAATGATGTGTGTTCTATATATAAAGAACATATGGTGATCACGGTGACCATCCATGAAGAGATGTGTCCCTTGGGTAATAAATATATTTGTACTTTATATTATATTATACATATAATATAAATATACTTTATATTTATACTGTATACTTTATTATATATATTTATACTTTATATTATAAATATATTATGACATTAATAATATTGTTTAATAATTAATAATCATATTATTAATTATCAATCTAGTAGAATGTCTTTATGATGTTGTCCAAACATCAACACTCCCTCTCAATGAGGGAGACATTCTACATTATGCCAAGATTACCTCTGAAGATTACCTTTGAATATTACCTGTGAGTACCTCTCAAATAGCTTCAACATGTCACCATGACATCCATTACCTCGCAATGCATATGTACCTCATCATGTGCACCATTGTGACTTCACAGGCAATGCATCCAAGGCCCGTGGGTACTTCTCAAATAACTACAACATGTTTGTAGGACATCAACTACCCTGTAATGCATCAGTACCAAATCATGTGCACCCTTGGTCTCAGTGCCAACCCTTTTTCATGCTGAATTAGATCCACATGTCTCAGTTCCATCCCTTTTTCATGCTGGATGAGTTCCACATGTCTAAGTGCCATCCCTTTTTCATGCTGGATGAGAACACTTAGTGCCAGTACTTTTTCATGATGGATGATTTCCACCTGTCTCAGTGCCATCCCTTTTTCATGTTGGATGAGAACACTCAGTTCCAACGCTTTTTCATGTTGGATGAGCTCCATATCTCTCAGTTCCATCCCTTTTTCATGGTAGATAAGAACACTCAGTGTCAGCCCTTTTTCATGTTGGATGAGTTCCACCTGTCTTGGTGCCAACCCTTTTTCATGTTGGATGAGTTCCACCTGTCTTGGTGCCAACCCTTTTTCATGTTGGATGAGAACACTCAGTGCCAACCCTTTTTCATGCTGGAAGATTTCCACATGTCTTAGTGCCATCCCTTTTTCATGTTGGACAAGAACACTCCCTCTTAAGAGGGACCACATGAAGCTTGTCCCTGAAGTACTCAAACTTCATCCTCGACAGCAGCTTGGTAAACACGTCTGGAACTTGATCCTCTTTAGTCACAAAATTGGAGCCTCACTGCTCCCTTCTGCATTATATCCCTGATATAGTAATATCTAGTCTCGATATGCTTTGACCTGTCATAGATCACGAGGTTCTCTGACGACTTCATGCAACTCTGGTTGTCATACCAAATGCAGATCGCCTCCAGTCTGAGACCAAATAACCCAGAACAAAGTTCTCGAAGCCACACTGTTATTGCACATGCTGCCAAATATTCATCTTCAGCCATACTAATCACCACACATGATTGTTTCTTGCATCCAGTGGAGCCTCTTACTCCTTACTGTAGTACCCAGCTCCCTCTGGAATTGATCGTCCAACTCCCTCTCGAGCACTGAATATCAATTGAATCTTCAACCTATTGAATTCACCTCCATAACAAATCTCTTCATCCTCTTCTTGTAGGTCTTACATATAAGTCAAATTTAGTCCAATAGTCTATAATTTCCAAAGCCACACTGCTTCACGAATTTTTGCACATGTTGCCACATACTCAACTTCAACCGTACTGAGCACCACACATGACTGCTTCTTGCATCTGGCAGAGCCTCCTTCTCCTTACTATAGTACCCAACTCCCTCTGGAACTAACTGTCTGAATCCCTCTTGAGATTTGAATATCAATTGGATCTTCAACCCGTTGACTTCATCACTTGTCCTCCAGAACAAGTCTTGTCATCCTCTTCTTGTAGGTCTTACCTACAAGTCAAATTTAGTCCAATAGTCAGCAATTTTAGAAGCCACACTACTTCACAACTTGTTGCGCATACTTCCACATACTCTGCCTCAGTTGTACTGAGTGTTATGCACAATTGCATCTTGCTACTCGATGAAACCATACTGGAGGCTAGACTGAACAAATATGTCGAAGTGCTCCTCCAATCAGGAATATTGTTGGCCCAGTATGATTTTGAATATCCATATAACCTAAACTCATGGTCTGTCACATACCTGAGACCATAATACAATGTACCCTTAAGGTACCTCATCACATGTTTTGTTGTGACCAAATGAACCTACCTGGGCAGCTCCATATATTGACTCAGGGTGTTCACAGCAAAACATATATCAAGTCTTGTGTTCTTCAAGTTCATCAATGAACCCACCATTTTCCTATATAAAGTAACATCCATAGTCTCTAAAGTCGTATCCTGCAATAACTTTAGATTTGATACCATAGGTGTAGCCATTTCCTTGCAATCCAACATCCCAAACCTCTTCAGGATTTCTATTGTATGCTTCCATTGATTTAGAATGATCTCATCATGTCTCTGCCATACCTCGGGACCCAAAAAGTAATGCATCATCCCAAAATATTTCATCTAAAACTCAGCAATAAGTTTTTCTCCTACACTCTGAGATGAGATTTTCCACACCTGTTTAGAAATAGGTCATCCATATACAACAGTAGTATTATCGGACCATCATCCACAACCTTAAAGTAAAGGTTAGGATCTACACTGTTGTTTGTAAATCCTAATCTTGTCATAAAATTGTTGATCTTGCCATACCATGCTTTGGATTTCTACTTTAATCCATATAAATCCTTCTTCAATCTGCACACTGAGTGTCCCGCAGTTGTCACATGCTCAACGGAGTGTTTTGTGACTACAAGGACCATTCTTCCTTATCAGGTAGCCATATGTTCCACAGGAACAATTTCAGTCCTTCTAAATGTTGAAAGCCACACAATTTGAGTCATATGTCCTTAGAAGACTATGCCTAGGCCATTCTCCATTGGTCAAATTACCATGACGAATCCCACGAGAATTTCATCCCAATGTTGAAACATTAACACTTAAGAATAACTTCTAAAATTACATAAAATATCAACACTCCCTCTACATGTGTTGACCTCCTCTTCTTCTTCATTACATGGATGTGCACAACTCTATGTATGGATATTCTTGCTTCATGTTGCTTCTTGAACTATCATTATGGCTCCTTCTTAGAGCTATTACTTGTGACGTGCATGGAACAAGAAACAAGATCAACAAAAGAACCTCTCCTAGAGGAGATCAATTTATCTTGTGCACAACTATATACAGTGACCCTTGAAATGATACGTCGTCTACTAACACGCATCTATCATATACTCGATGTCATATGGCTAACCATGTTGATTTTCTAGTGTTAAATTAGACAANCTCTCCTAGAGGAGATCAATTTATCTTGTGCACAACTATATACAGTGACCCTTGAAATGATACGTCGTCTACTAACACGCATCTATCATATACTCGATGTCATATGGCTAACCATGTTGATTTTCTAGTGTTAAATTAGACAAGCACAATTTTTTGCAAGTGGTAATTACTTCCAATGATATTGCTTTAGTAAACTCTAGAACATCACTAAGTAATTACACTCATAAAATTTCAACTACTTAGAAATGTCGACCTCTTCCTTAGATCACTTCCCACGTGTGAGAAAGAAAAAAATGTGTGTCTATTGTTGTGTATTTTTATAGTAATATTAAATTGATCCAAAAAGACACATCTCTTTGAAAAAATAATTTAATTTTCTTTCTTATAAATAGTTGGAGAATACCTCCCGTAACTACTCAAAGATTAATTTAGTTATAATCCATCCACATATTATTTGACTTTGTTAAATTGTTCCTCCATAATTCATGCGATTCTTTGCATAAATATAGGTAGAAGAAAATATGCAGTACATTCCTCATATTTAGGTAATTAGACATTTTTAATAGAAATTACTGCCCACCATAATTTATGGAATTCTTTCTATAATTTAGGTAGGAGTAAAACGTAAATATGTTGTACATAGAGATTGCAACCCCATAAATTTAACACTCCCAAGACTTTACTCTACTCTCATTTTCCTGGGCCCAGTCCCGCTTTGATACCATGTTGAATTTTCATAAGAGATGATATTGTATGTGAATGAATATCTTATTACAATGATGAGTGTTCTATATATAAAGAACATATGGTGATCATGGTGACCATCCATGAAGAGATGAGTCCCTTGGGTAATAAATATATTTATACTTTATATTATATTATACATATAATATAAATGTACTTTATATTTATACGTTATACTTTATTATATATATTTATACTTTATATTATAAATATATTATTACATTAATGATATTATAATTAATAATATTGCTTAATTCATATTATTAATTATCAATCTGGTAGAATGTCTTTTCGATGTTTCCCAAACATCAACACAACAAACAGACCTAAAATTCTCGTCAAAACTCAGAAATTCAAATCTATGATGTAAGCCCTCCCTCAAAGTTTGTAGTTGCAATGAAGATACCTTGACATACTTCTTATTTCACATCAACTAATAAAAAAAGAGAAGATATTGTTTCACCCCAAAATCAAGTGGGAAAGGACAAAACAAATGAAAAAAATAGCTTTATAATAAGCACATTCTCAAACACACAAATGTTTATTTTTTCGTTTCCACAGAACAAAAGCAAGCGAACAAACATGCAAATGAGAAATTTCCGACCAGCAAGCAAACATATAGGCAGATGAAAAAATCTCTCCTCACAGCAGAAACTAACAAAAAAAAAAATCCCCCCTAAATCTGTGATCTAATGTTATATGCAATACATCCTTGCTCAATTGCAGTGCAAAGATCTATGTATGAACACAAATCAAATCTTGCAGTCACAATATGAATAGAATAAAATGCTAAAATGGAGAGTCAAATGCTTGAAAGGATAATGGATGGGTGATCTGGATTTATGAGCAGAATGAAATGAAAACGTAGATTTATAATATTAACACGGAGAAAAAATGAATAACAACAGTGATACAGTAAAATTGGACTTCTATTAAATAAGAAATATGTTGAAACTGTAAAATGCAGACTGAAGCAAGTTTGCTAGAATGGTGGCAGCTTATCTCTGAGAAGAGATGTGACGACTATGCTCATTCGCAAGAAGATGAGTACAATGAGGCTCTGAATTCATTTTTACAATAAACATGAATGCAAAAATGCTAGACATCCAAAACTCTAACCCTAGGAGTTGAAGCGCCAAAAGTCATGTGGGCCCCGTTGGGGTAAGTTAGTACATCAACTTCTCAGGGTCGTAAATTTTGCATACGATCTTCATTTAGGGTGCATGATAGCTTGTTGGAAAGGTATCGACGAGGAGATTCATTTTGGGGGCTCAATTAGGGCCTTTGGATATCATTGAGGTTCCTGATAGTGAAAAAAATGTTGTTTGGGAAAAGAAAAAAACTGCTAAAAATAGTAAATTGCCAGGAAATTATTTTGAGCCAGTTGGAATAGGTGGGTGGCCATCGATATCCTCCTGGTGCAGGCGGTTAGGTGGTGGGTGTGCTCCGATATATAGGATCCTCCCTCCTTATGAGGAAATTTTCTCCATTATGTTGATTTCCCCCATCATATGAGGGAATTTCTACTGAATGACCTGAGTGAGCCATTTTCCTTGGTGGAGGAGCTACCATGTTTTGACAACCCGATAAAGATGGATTCTCTACCAGCGAGTGCCCTTGACACGGTATACTATTCACGACCCGGTGGATTCATGTTCCATGTAATCAGGATTAATCTCTTTTGGTGTGAACTTTTTTTTTTTTTTTTTTTTTTTTACATCTGTAGGGTGTCCAATAGTGGTGGAAAATATGAAGTAGGAAGGAGTTACATTGAACATTGGGTGCAAGCTAAGGAAGGGGGGAATGTTGACCTCAAAATTGTTGTGTTGCCAGAAATAAGTTTCATACACGGGGTGGAATAGTCTTCTTTGGCATGAATCCTTGATTTTTCTTTGACGTGTAGTCGTTGAAGCTTCTTTTTTGTGTCTTGAACATTGATGGTATTCTTTAAGATTTATCTTCAATAGTTTTTCTTAGATTTTGGTTGACCATAATTCCTTCCTTTGAGTACTTACATAACTCTTATATTTTCTTCATTCTTCTTATCCAGCAATGTAGAGTGCTTCTCTTCATTCTACAACTAATGTGGATGTTTAAATTCTCTTCAACTTTCTTGTTGGGGTTGGCGATTTTGACTTAGTGTGACAACTTCTTCTTCAAGTTTCAGCCTTTCTTCTTCTTTCTTCATTATCTAAGACTTCATGGCCTCTTATTTTCTTTTTCTTCTTCCAAGTTGGATTTTCAATTCACAATTATTTATTCTTCAGTCTTTTCTCTTCTTGATAGCTCTTCCTCAAGTTGGTTTAAATTTAATTGGTTCTTTCTTTGAGATGATCCATCAATATCTTTCTCTTCTGTGTATTCATTTGTGTTTCTATGTTGGATTCTAAACATTTCTTTGATATTCTAGAGTTTCTTCAATTCTTACGGCTCTTCTAGTTAAGCTCTTAAATTCTTGGTATTTGGTCTTTGAAACCTTGAACACTTTGCTTTTGCTTCATCAATTCTTTTCTTTGGTTGTTGTTTTCTTCTCTTTATTTCCTTAGATATTTAATTGCACTCGTCAATTTTTCTTTGTAATCAACCTGCTTCATCATACTCTTCCTCTTCTCAATGCGTAGAGCATGATGAGCATCTTTCTTCTTGTTCTATATTTGCATCATCTTTAGCATTTTTTGAATCTGCGATGGGTGAAGAATATATGTCATGTAACTATCAAAAGTTCTTTGGTTGAGTGAGCATTTACCAGCACTTTTCTCTTGGTTTAGGTAATCCTTCCCAAATGAAATCCATTCCTATTTTTTATTCTTTGCTAATTCCTTCTTGGTAGGTCTTTCCCTTTTTGAACTATCATATCCTGTAACAATGATAGCCAAATATAATGTCACAATGCGCAGCCAAAAATACTTTCATCCTTACGCTCCATGTCTGTACTTAAAACCATTACGACCATTAAACATTGAACAATTTCTCAAGAATAATCATGATCTCATTCATAAATTGTTTCTGAAGGAACCTCCTACATTTTAATTGTTGGATTAGCGAGAATTGAATCAATAATAGACAGATTTAATCATTTTTAACCATATAATCCAAGTGTTATATCAGTGGATTATCGTGTCGCTATGAGTAAATAAGCGATGAACAAATGAACAATCATACACATACACAGTACGCATTTGTTTTAGTGGAAACCCAAATCGGAGAAAATCATGGAATGTTTTTTCTTATATGTCTTGAAGAATTACATTCATTGGAAGCACCAACTTCCTTTGTTTCTAGTTGCAAGCCCCGGAAGGAGGCTCCAACCCACTAGTTTCGAACAATGGCTTTGAGAATAGCTTCAACTTCCCAATTCTATGGCTACAACTAGAAGGAGGCTAAAACCCTATGTTCTCGGCTGTCGGAAGGTGGATACAACCACCTTTCCTTGCCCCATCCACCTTACCACACGAAGTAAGAGTAGAATGATGGACCAACGTCACACTATCAGCACGTGAGATATGCATTGTGAAACCTATACCAATAAAGTCAAACCATGAATCAAGCACAATGCTTCAGTACATTAATCAGCATGTACTGTAGAGATTACATCAACCAAGCACCAATGCATGACAACCTGTAATCAGCACGTACCATAAACAAGTGCATCCAACCGCGCTGGTATAGCAATGTGTGTCAATTACTCATCAACTATGACTCTTCAATATGCCAACATCATCAACTATACACCTCATGTATGTGCCAGCTCATCAGCTACTTGTCTAAACCATGTACTCAACATGTACTCAGCCGAAGCCTCATCAATTTCATCATCCAAATCTGGGTTGTAACTTTGTAACAGACCTGATGTATGTGATCACATTCTTTTAAACTGCCAACTTTAACTATTAAGAGACTAGCATTTTCATCGACTTTTCTTTAGTCTCACATGCCTGAACGTTAGTCAACAACCTAGCGAGTGTCTTAACTGTACCTGTAATGTATAAAGATATGAAAATGATAACAAATCTTCTTTGGTATGACAGAAATTCCTCCAAGTTTTCACTACTTGGAACCTCTCGAGAAAGGAGTTATAGAAAATGGCATGCAACGGCAGTTACGGCTTGTTAGAGTGGCGCGGGCGTGCCCCTTTTGAAATGTTTGAAATGATCTAAAACTGTTACATAATATACTACAGACTATGCCCTAACCAACACACATTTTGTCTCTCCCACTTAATTTGGATCTTTTATGAAGAAGTTATGACATTTTTGCCCAAAACACTTGTTTTGACTAGTTTGAGGACTAACAACAAACCCTGTTTTCCACGGATTGTAACCCCAAAAATACAACGAACCACAAGATTTAATTTTTTTACCACATATACTTGAATATTTTTCTCAATGGAATAGCAATATAATGGTCTAAATCATTATATAAAAATTATAGAAAATGGTGGGTGTTTTTAATAAATAACATATGCACCTTTAGAAGCACCATCAAAGAGGAATTTATCCTTTTTCCTATCATTTTCAACCTTTTTTCTTCACCTTCCCTCATAATTTCAGATTAGATATCCTTGGTTACCTCGGACACATATAGATGTTTAATATTCTCAAGTGTGTCTTAAATTAGGAAACGTACCTCTTATTTATACTCTCAAGTAGCTTCCTTAAAACATCTTCTGGATCATGGCTTTACTTTCCTTATTTTAGGGTTAACCCACTTCTAATTTATCCATTAAATTTATTATTGAAATAATTTATTTTGTATTCACTTTAGTTAAATACACTCATTTCACTTCACTTTATTATTTTTCCTTCTAAAATCTCTTAACCACTTTGACTACTTTGACCTTTTGGGGCTTCTAGATGACATATGGGGTCCTCCAACCCGTGAGTCCATAAATCTCAAACCGTGAGGAGTTCGTGATGTTCCACATACCACCATATATGGCATGACATGTACTATCCATATAGAGATATTATTATCTGAAAATATATCATAACTTCGTGCCATTACCCATCAAACAAACTTGGGTCCATTACCCAAACCTTTGTGGTCTCAAGTTCTCATGGCCATAACTCTCTAACGTGAGGTTATGTGGCGTTCCACATACCACTAGAAATGGAATGATAAGCACTATCCATATAAGATAATTTCTTTGAAAAATTCATTGTCCTTCATCTCATTATTCCATAATTAATCATGGGTTCTCTTACTCCGCCAGCGTCTTCTTGTGAGGGCTTTTCACCATAAAGGGACCACTTTTGATTTCATCCATATTTGCTTCTTATCAACCATGAAAAAATAATAATGAGTCATATGTACACATCAAAAATCTTGGGTCCATTACCCCAAACCTTTATTATATAGGGCTTTCTTCAGGGTTGACATCAATGACAGCCAACCTTAATCAACAATCTCCGCTTTGGCATTGATGGCAACATTCGATGCAATATTGAAATCATATCACTCATACTCCCCACGGGCCATGCCTCTATCCTCTTGCATCGATAAAATCTGCTCCCCACAGACCATGCCTCTATCCTCTGCATATGATAAATCCGATCCACCTAGAACCATGCCTATGTCCTGCATCCGATAAATCTCTCCCCTTTGTCATCAATGGCAAGGTATATTTCCATCTGAGGTTTCTCCCCATTTGGGTTGTCCTCTTATGGTGCTTCCTGTTATTGCATCTAAGACATATAAGATAAGCATTAAAAATAATCCATTTGGAGTATAAATAACTCCATGTCTTTGGAGAATATATTCAAAGACTTCCCGTGGAGTGGTTTGCATAAAGGCGTGTACCACTTGTTCCTTTGTGCCCACATACTAAACTTCGATGTTCTTTTCTACAACGCATTCCCCATAGAAAGTGATACTTGATTGGAATCTGCCGTCTTGGAGTGCATCACCGGGTTTTTGAGATGCGGTAAAACGTATTATCACAATATATTGGAATGGTCATCATACTCAACACTGTATATCTGTCAAGTTTGTTTCATCCAAGAACCTATGTACAACAATATGGATTGTTGTAATATACTCTGCCTCGACTATAGATAGAGATGTTGATGATTGTTTCTTGCTTGACCATGATACCAAACACTCACCAAGTGAACTTTGCTCCATTGGTGCTTCGCCGGTCATCAATACAACACCTTCTGCATCTGTGTAGGCAATTGGTGATAGATCCTTTCCTTTTGGATACCATAGCCCAAATTATTATGTTCCTTTGGGATGTCTGAAAATCCTCTTCTTTGCTAATACATGGATTCCTTTGGTGTTGCTTGAAATTGTGCCACTTGTCTAGCGCTTGCATTACACAGTGCGGATGTTGTCACATAATATAGGCTACCAATCATTGACCTGTATTTCCTTTGATCGCGTAGACTTTGAATCATCATATTTGCTCAACTTGCAATTGGTTTGCATGGGAGTGACAACTGGTTGCATTCTTCCATTAGAACCTCTTTAGTATTTCTTTGATATACTTGGTTGAGAAATAAAAATTCTTTGGTTGCTTTAATGTATCACGAAGTCCCAGGAAGAAGGATATTTCTCCAAGTGGCGACATTTCAAATTCTTTCTGCATACTTTGCAAATTTTTGGCTTAAGTTGTCATCATCACTACCAAAATAATATCGTAACACAAGCTTCAATTAATAAAATATTACCTTGACTTACCTTGATGTAGAGGTTGTTGTCTACCACTTCCTTTTCACAGACCCTTCCTATTGCAGGATACTTATCCAGAGTCGGGTACCATGCTCTAGGAGCGGAGTTTTAGTCCATACAAGGCTTGCTTTAATTTACACACATAGCCGTATTGTTCTCTGAAAATTGAAATCCTTCGGTTGTTCAATGTCGACTTCTTCTTCAGTTCTCTATTGAAAAGTTGATTTTACATCCATCGATATACTTTAACATTTTGGAGCATGCATGACTAAAAGCAAATGGATTTTCAATTAAACAGCTGGGGCAAATGTCTCTTCAAAGTTGATTCCTTCAATATAGACATATCCTTTGCATACCAATCTAACTTTGTTCCTTGAAACTTGTCCATCTTCATTCAATTTATTCTTGAAAACCCATTTGTGCCGATCCCATTCTTATTTTTTGCTCTTGGAACCAATTTAAAGTGTCATTTTCTCTATTTGATCAATTCTTCATCCGCTAGCCTTATTCTAAAATTCATCCTTGTTTGGCTTCTTCAAAGCAGTTTGGTTCAGTTGTAGATAGAGTGTTAGGTCAATGTTTGTTGGTGAATAGATTTTTCTTCTAGTCTCAACTCACGCATCTTTGTTTCCAATAATCTTATCAGAAGGATGGTTATTACATTTTCGTTTTCTAAGTGTCTTTGGAGATATAGCGAGAACTTGCTCTTACCTTCACATCAAATTCTCTTCATACTTCATCTTCCTCTTACGCTTCTTTTTCATCTTCTTCTTGAAGAAGTTGTTCCATTGATTTGTTTTTTTCTTCCTTTGATTAAGTGCATCTGTTTCACATCAATTGTTACGTTGATGCTTTCCACAACTTTGTTTAATCTTATATTGTAACACTTGTACTTTCCTTGTGCCAGGTAACCAACAAATTCATTTGTCCACACAAAGTCAAACTTTCCCATTCTTCCATCTTCTCTTCGGATGTAGCATTTAAAAGCTTCTGAAGTGCTTCACATTTGTTAGTCTTACTTTCCATAGCTTTCGTGAGAGTTTGCCGGTGTTGTTTACGAGCATTACTCTATTTTGAATGTGTTGATGTATACTACACAGTGTCAAAAAAATATATGTCAATTTGTAATCCATAGCATTGTTTGATCCATTTTCTATGTAATTATCATCCCATTGATAATGTTCCTTTGTCTTTGAACCACTCTGAACCAATCTATGAATCCATTCTCTAGTCCACTATCATATATCTATCAAACCTTCTAAGTTTTCTTACAAAATCCATCTATGTCCATACTATCCAAAAATATGCTACTTCTTAGCTGTCCATAATGCTAACCATTTATCATTATACTATCAGAAATTTACTGTACTTCTACTAATTGATTGCTCTGAATCTATCTTCTCAAAATCTACACCCAATTTGCTCGAGGATGGTTCTTTGGTTTGTCCATGACTATGTATAGACTCTCCCCATCTAATATTCATGTTACCTAGAAGTCTCTAAGTTGGATGGATCCACTTAACAATTCATGCTCTGGTGTGTATTCATCATCTTCTTCATTAGTAGGTCATCATCATCTTCATTGGTAGATTCATTATCTCTCTTAGCTCTAAATTATTTCTTTCTATCTATAGTTCATCTTTCACTACAATGTCTTAAATTACAATCTCTTGAACTTGTTCTTTGTTACATCCTTCCTTTCTTTCGGTTATTTTCCAAACCTTTTTTTTTTTTTTTTTTTTTTTTTTTTTTTTCTGTAGAATTTTCTTCATCATTTTATTGTCAAACTTGTGATCTCGAGATTTTTATGTTCTTTGTTCACACTTGTTCTTCTTGTTTCTTATCCATACTTAGCATATCTGATGTCGGTATTCTCTTTCATGGAAGTATCGATCATGCTTCTACAATCCTTGTCATGTGTCTGGATTATGACATTTGTAACACTCAATGTTAGTAATAGACCACATAGCCACGATTTTCTTGAACATTTCTTTTATAGTCCATGCAATCACGCAGCTTTATGTTCAAAGTTAGTACAATAAAAGCAAGGACCATAAAATAAATCCTCATACACAGGGGGTGAATGATCTTCTTTGTGGCGTAGTCCTTGAGATTTTTCCTTGAGTGATCATTATCATGATTGAAGCTTCTTTATTGGCTTGAACATGGATGGTATTCTTGAATATGTGGCTTAGCGTGAGAGTGCTTCTCTTCATTCTCTACAACTTATGTGGATGTTTACGTCTCTTCAACTTTCTTGTTGAGCTTGATGATTTTGACTCTTAATGTGACAACTTCTTCTTTAGAATTCTCAACCTCTTCTTCTTTCTTCATTATCGAGACTTCATGACCTCTTATGTTCTCTTTGCTTCTTCCAAGTTGGATTTTCAATGCAATTATTTATTCTTCGAGTATTCTCTCTTCTTCTTGGTAAACTCTCTTCCTCGAGTTGGTTTAAGTCATTGGTTCTTTCTTGAGATGATCCATCAATATATTTTCTCCTCTTTTCTGCGTCTTCCTTTTGTGTTGCTGGCTTCTCGACATTTCTTTTGATATTCTAGGTTTCTTCAGTCTTTCTGGCCTCTAGTTGAGATTGATATTCTAGAGTTTCTTCAATTCTTTTGGCCTCTTCTAGTTGAGATCTTAAATTCTTAATGACCTGCTGATACTTTTCGAAACCTTGAACACTTTGTTTTTGCTTCATCAATTATTTCTTGGATGACTTGTTTTCTTCTCTTTCTTTCCTTAGATATTTAATTGCACTAATCAATTTTTCTTTGTAATCAACTTATGCTTCATCATACTCTTCCTCTTCTGAATCTGTCTGACATGATGAGCATCTTTCCTCTTGTTCTGTATCTACATCGTCGTTGGCATTTTCTAAATCTATGATGGGTGAAGAATATATGTCATGTAACTTATCCCAAAGTTCTTTCGTTGATGAACATTTACCTACCTTTTCTCTTACCGGTTTAGGTAATCCTTCCCAGATGAAATCCATTGTTATTTTGTTATTCTTCTTCAATTACTTCTTGGTTTCAGTCTTTTCCCTTTTTGAACTATCATATCCTGTAACAACTGATAGCCAAATATAATGTCCCTGTACCTGTAAAAATACTTTCATTATTCTGCTCCACATCTCATACTTAAAACCATTCTTACCATTAAGCATTGGTACTCCATTCTCAGAATAATCCATGATCTCCTTCCAGTGGTTAAACTATTTCCTAAAGGAACCTCCCTCTCATACAAATTGTTAGATTACGGAGAGGGGGGGTGAATCGGTAATAGAGCAATTTAATCATTTTTAACCATATAATCCAAGTGTTATATCAATGTATCATTATCATCCAATAACTGCAGAGTAAATAAGCAATGAACAAATGAACAATCATACACATACATAGTACACTAGTGTTTTACGTGGAAACCCAAATTGGGAGAAAACCACAGAATGTTTTTTCTTA
>SNQJ01S0095903.1:4460-28265 GCA_010110895.2 Picea sitchensis
ACTCTATCTAGAACCTCAAAGGGTCCACAATATCGAGGTGCCAACTTGGCACAAGCTCCCATTTTCAGGGAACTCTTCCTGGGCCTAACTCTGAGATATACATGATCTACCGCTTTGAACTCTCTTGGAGTTCTCTTTTGGTCGGCATAACTTTTCTGTTGGTTTTGAGCGACCTTCAGGTTTTGTTTTATCTGAGTCACTTGTTGTTCCATTTATTTCAACATGTCAGGTCCAAAACAAATCCTTTTTATGGGATTACTCCAGCTGACTAGAGTATTACACGATCTACCATAGAGGACTTCAAAGGGACTCATCTTTAAGGATGCTTGGTAGTCGTTGTTATAGGCGAATTCTACCATTGGCAGGTAGTCTTCCCACTTATTGGGTTGATGCATTACATGCATTCTTAGAATGTCTTCAAGTACTTGGTTCACTCTTTCCGTCTGTCCATTGGTTTGAGGGTGATAGGCGGTGCTAAACAACAATTTGGTCTCTAAACTAGCCATCAATGATTTCCAAAAGTTAGAGGTAAATTTCATGTCTCTGTTAGACACAATCTCTTTTAGCATACCATGCAATCTGAATATCTCCTTCATGAACACCTGGGCGATATCGATTTCTTTGTAGGTTGATTTGACAGGGATGAAATGAGCAGACTTGCTCAATTTATCCACCACTACCATAATGGCATCATTCTGTTTGGTTGAGGTTGGTAATCCAGTGATGAAATCCATGGAGATGGTTTCCCATTTCCATTCTGGGATTGGTAAAGGTTTTAATAATCATGTTGGGTGTCGATGTTTTTCTTTAACCTGCTAGCACTCTATGCATTTGGCTAAGTACTCAGTTATGCCTTTCTTCATTCCAGGCCAATAAAATTGTCTCTTGGTGGCAGTGATCATTTTCTGGTATCCTGGGTGACCAGAATAGGGTCTTTTACGTAGTTCATCCAGTATGAACCTCTTCAATTCATCACAATTTGGAATATACAGTCTATTTCTGTAAGTGATTAGACCTCCTTTGATCATCTGGTAGCCTTCATATTTTACTCTAGTGGGTTCTTGCTGTAGGTACATGACCACAGTCTGGACGAAGGGATCTTTTTCTTGTGTGTTTCTGATTCTTTCCTTGACTTCTGTCTCACAGGTGCTCACCACTGCCAGGTGAATTGTTTTCATACTTCTGCTAAGGGCATCGACCACCCTATTTTCCTTTCCTTTAATGTGTTTGATTTTTAAATCAAACTCGCTAAGGAGGGCCATCCACCTAGCTTGTCTAGCATCGAGCTTTGGTTGATCAAACAGGTATCACAATCCACAGTGATCTGTCATAAGTACAAATTTTCTTCCCAGGAGGTAATGCCTCCACATTTTCAAGGCATGCACTATGGCAGCTAGTTCTGGATCATGGGTCATATAGTTAACTTCATGCTCGTTCAATTTTTGGGATTTATAGCAGATCACACTTCCTTCCTGCATAAGGACTCCTCCAAGCCCTTCCTTACAGGCATCTGTGCACATGAGGAAGTCAGCTTCTGGGTCGGAAATATTTAGTACGGGTGCATGGGTCAGTAGATTTTTTAGGGTTTGAAATCTTTCTTCACATTTCTGTGTCCACAGGAATTTTGTCCCCTTCTTCTGGAGGGTATTGATTGGACAACCAATCTTGGAGAATCCTTTTATAAATCTCCTATAGTATTCTGCTAATCCCATAAAGGATCTAATGTCCGAAACATCCCTCGGGGTAGGCCATTCCATGATAGACCTAATTTTGTCAGGGTCTACCGCTACTCCTTCTTCGAAGAGAACATGGCCTAAGTAATGTATTTCCTTCTGGAAGAATTCACATTTGTTGAATTTTGCATAGAGCTGATGTTCTCTTAGCACTTGCAGCACAAGTCTAAGATTCTCTTCATACTCTTCTCTATTCTTAGAGTAGATTAAAATTTCATCAATAAAAACTAGCACAAATTTATCTAGAAATTTACTGAGTACATTGTTCATCAAGCACATAAAAGTGGCAAGGGCATTGGTTAAACCAAATGGCACTACCACAAACTCAAAGTGACCATACTGTGTCCAGAAGGCAGTTTTATGGATGTCTTCATCCTTGATTCGGACATGATGGTATCTCGACCTCAAGTTGACCTTTGAGAAAATAGACGTGCCTCCCAATTGATCGAACAGATCATCGATCCTGGGCAAAGGGTACTTGTTCTTTATGGTTACCTTATTGAGTTGTCTATAATCTATATGCAATCTAAGGGTGTTGTCCTTCTTTTTCACAAACAGGACTGGTGCTCCCCATGGAGATACGCTGGGTCGAATATAGCCTTTATCCATCATTTATTTTAATTGCAATTTGAGTTCAACTAACTCAGGTGTGCTCATCCGGTAGGCTATCCTAGACACCGACACCGCTCCTGGTGCAAGTTCTATCGAGAATTCTATGTCCCTTCTCGGAGGTAGACCCAGTACCTCTTTCGGAAACACGTCTCTATATTCTCTCAGGATAGGGTGATCGTCAGAGCTTGGTTTATCACCTTTGATTGTTTTCAACACTTGTATTGCATATAGGGGACATCCCTTTCGGAAATACTTTCTCATTTGTAGAGCTGATATTTGTCTCACTGAGATGGGTTTTCAGATCCCTTGAAGGGTTATTCTTCTCCCTTMTTTACTTACACACTCTAAAGTTTTATGGTAAYAGTCCAGTCTGGCTTTATGGGTGGCTAGCCAGTCCATACCGATCAACAGATCATATGATCCCAAGGGTAATATGTTAAGGGTTKCTTGAGTGGGGAATTCACCCAACATTAATTGGCAGGATGGTATAACCTCCGCTATCTTCCTTTTGGTGCCAGTGGCTAACTATACCAACCATGGTTTGGTATGTTTTTTTGGTTGTAGTTTACACTTATCAACAACTTTAGGGGCTATATAACTCGAATTTGAACCAGGTTCAATCAAAACAGACACTAGATGGTTGAAAATCATGCCTTCTATTTCCACTACTGAAGCTTGATGGTCAGCTTGGTTATTATCCAAGGATGCATAAATTTGTGGCACACTCCTGGCCACATCATTGACGGTAGTAGTTTCCTAGATGTTATAAATCCTCGGACTATTTTGTTGTTGGTGTGGACAGTCTCTCAGGAGATGTTCCTCTCCGCAGCCCCAACATTTCAGAGGTTCTCTCTTGGTGTTATCCACCTTCACTGGTATAGGTCCAGAAGTTTTATTTCCACCCAATGAGGGAAAGTTATGCTGGTGTACACCCCGAGCTGGAAAGTTCATTCTTGGGTTCTTCTTGTAGTTCTTAAATCCTGGGGATTTGATCCCCTTTTTCTGAAATATTGAACTACTCTTCAGTTTCCACCCTTCATGAGGTTCTCCTCAATGCCCAAACTGTTCATGACAGTAGATTGCCTTTCGAATGGTGCCTTCTAGGGTCTTTGGCTCATCAAATTCAATTCTGTTCTGATATTCCTTGGGTAGCCCACTGATGAAGCATTACACCTTTGCCTTTTCTTCTTTTATATAAGGTACATACCTCAACAAGTCGAGGAATTTGTTAACATATTCTTCTATAGTAATGATCCATAGGATCTTTTAATGACATATGGTTGAGTTTTAATTTTTCATGCGTTAATTAACCATCTGAGAAAACTTAGTGAAGAATGAGGAAAGAAGAGGAATTATAACAGCCATATACATATGTGCAGATTTGAAATGTAATAAAAGACAGCAAACCATAACACGCAGATTGATAATGGAGTTCGGCACAACTTTGCCTATGTCTCCGGGCCTTTTCTCTATGAGGGAGGCTTCTTTATTTCTGTTTGAAAGCTCAAAGGTACATCACTGCAATGCCAAATGGCTACAAGACTGACCTGGTCATGTTTGCCCAGATCTCTAGAACCATGCAAAGCGACATGCAAAGCGGGCGATCCAAAGCTCTTAGAAATGGTTCGACAGCGTCTCCTCCTCAAAGCTTCTCTGCCTCAAACTAGCTTTGGCTTGGCTTCTCCTCAACACCATTTCTGCTTTGAATTCCCTCAAAGCTGCCCCCATAGCCTCAAACAATCTTGGCTATATAGTTGGGAAGTTAGTTATCCATCTCCAACTTCCTCCACGAATTGAGGCTCCAAAACTACCAACTCCCAAAAGTAGATTAAATACGGTAAAAATGGGCTAATTACATTTAAAACTCAAAAGTGGTTGGAAAAAAACCCACTTTATAACCAAAAATTGGTTAAATCACAGGGCTTTAGCCCCCTTTGTTGATAATGCGGCGCACCTTTTGTGTCAGTACACGTAAGTTTAATAAGGCCAAAGGCGGCCCCAAACCCGCATGGGCACTTGCGTCGTGGCGAGGTTTTGCCGCGTGTCACCGGACTACTTGAGTTCACAACCAGCTAACCATCCGGTAACCATATTTAAAACCGTGGCTTAATATAATTCCCGCGTGCACATGGAAAAGGGTCATATGGAATAAACCATATAACCGTGGCTCATAACATAAATATAATCCACACCCAACTCTCACGCATATATATATGGTCACATATAATGTCGATGGAATTTGGAGTGAGGTGGCTCGACCCGACCCGTGGCTTCATACAATATATAAATTTTAAATAAATATGCAAACGATATGCATTAAGAACTAATACAATGGCGTGTTGGCAAATTGAAGAAGCTGGCATAGGGGGAGGTCCTTGGGATTCCGAATCGATGGAATACACAATATATTACGATTGACACGGAGACAATAAACCAAACAATGAGTGACGCGTGGCACTTACAGTTAGACCCGCGTGTCCTCCTTCATTGCCAATAAAGCGGTGCGTGTCGACCGATGATTCATCAATTCATCTTCCATCCCTCTGGTATGCTCGTCACGCTGCGTCATTCGAGAACCGCGTCATGTCGATGCGATCGCCACATCGGATGATGATGATGTCATGCGGTATACGTGTCACCCTTCGATTGGTGACACATGTCATCGCCGGATTGGCTGGCCCGATAAGCCAAGATTCAAATCACCGCCTACGCGTGTCCTCGCGGAGATTCCATTGGCAATGCACATGCTGAACTTGCCGCGTCGGTCGGACTTGCCGCACGTCGACATCCGTCAGTTTAATGCCGGACTACCGCAGTCGACAATTTTTCTGTTTGACTTTTGAGACCGGAATGTGATATCTTCTTCATCTGATTTCTGTTTGAAAAGTAAAATATACCACCGAGAATCAAGAAGGCGAGGCCGGTTCAGTAATGGGATGGAGTTTTTACCGTCGCATTAGGGAGCACTTTCATTTTTGAGCTTTTTCAAAATACAATGAATCTGGATCCGATTTGGGATCACACCTCCCACAATAAGACCTTTTGGTCCCCAAAAGAGGTTCTTTATCTGAATCAACAAGCTTTGGGATGAGCCGCGACTTGCTCTCGTCTCTGAACTTCGTAAAACTTTGTCATCGAGATCAAGCGTAACACAATCGCGATAGTGACGGTATATTGTTAACCATTTGAACTCTGTCACATCTTATTGAAGCTACTATCATCCATGTAGAAAACATTGCTAATGATAGCATCTAAATATGACGACAAATGTAGGCCCGATATACTTTAGATATTTGCCGCATTGTGAGCTTATCCTTAGTGAGTACATGCAAAATCCTTTTGTCCTTCAGCAGACGAAGCTTCAGATTAAGCTTCTAACAACTAGTCTTTTGATGTCCACTCTTGTTGCAAAACATGCAATGAGTTTTTGGCATCCAGATCTTTTTACCCTTCTCTTTCTTCCATTGTGGACTTGAGCCTTTATGTAGTGTTTCCTTCCTGGTCGACATAGGTTTCATGTACAAATTTTGTCTCTTCAACCTTGGCAACACAATGCTTAGGTGAATGACAATAAGTACATGGATAAAAGGATTCCACAAGTTCTGATTTACTTGATTATGCTTGTTATAGTAAAAAGGAGATTTATTAAAAACATGACCATTATACCTTCCATGCTGATCTTCACTTTTCTTTGGAGGCGACTTGCATTCACTACCACAACCTGAAGTGATGCGCCATTTCCTTTTGAAGTGTTCTTGCAATGTCTTAGGTTGGCCATTTGAGCATTACTTGCTTCCGAAGTTTGGAACCTATCTTGGAAGACTCTCCAAAGGTCCCGCCATGTATCCAATCCCTAGAGAGTATCGAAGCCTTCTTCAACCTCAATAGGATTTACAATGCCTTGACCTCTACATCCCAAGGCCTTTTCCTTCTTCATAACCCATCTTGGTTGGTATTCTCAAACCTACACCTTTTGTATGTTTTGCAAATGCACCAAAACCAACGGTAAGGAATATGAGGAAAATTTGATGAGGAACCTTCACTACATACCTCAAATGTGTTTCACGAAGCAGATTTAGAAGGCACTTCCTTCAATCCTTCTTTTGTTGCAATTTCTTTGAAGTTTTCTCTTGAGCCGTGCTCTTTAAGTTTCCAAGTCTTCGGCACAACACCTTCACCATCCTAGAGCCATGTGGCTTACCGAATCCTCTGAACTCCTTCTCATTTTGAGTTCCTCACAGCAGATGTCATTTTCTTCCTTGAGATGATCTCTTCCCGGTTAACATGCAAAACTCAAATGAGAAGCGTCAATAGCTCTGATACCACTTGATCTGTAGGATCTCTTAATGACTTATGGTTGAGTTTTTAATTTTGCATCGTTAATTAACCATTTGAGAAAACTTAGTGAAGAATGAGAAAAAGGAGAGGAATTATAATAGCCATATACATATGTCGCGGATCTGAAATGCAATAAAATACAACAAACCATAAACATCTGATTGATATGAGTTGACTGCTTTGCCTACGTCTCGGGCCTTTTCTCTATGAGGGAAGCTTCTGCCTTTATTTACGATTGAGGAAATCTCAAAAGGTACATCAGCAGCAATGCCAAGAATGGCTACAAGGTACGTCACGGTGTTACATTTGGGATCTCTAGAACCATGCTAGAAGAAAGCGACACACAAAGCGAGACGTCCAAAGCTCTCAAACCGTGATCCAGGCCGTCTCCTTGTCAAAAGCTTCTCTGCCTCAATATGGCTTTGGTTTGGCTTCTCTTCAGCATAATTTTGCTTTGAATGCCCTCAAAGCTGCCCCCATAGCCTCAAACAGCCTTGGTTATATAGTTGAGAAGTTAGTTATCCATCTCCAACTTCCTCCACGAATTTAGGCTCCAAAACTTCTTAATAACTCCCAAAAATGGAGTAAATACATTGATTAAAATGGGCCTAATTACATTTAAAACTCAAAAAGTGGTTATAAAACCCACTTTATAACCATAATATATAGTTAAATGGGCTTTAGCCCCCTTTGGTAGATGTAGCGCACCTTTTGTATAGTCACATGGCTTTAATAAGACCCGAAACGCGGCCCCAAGCGCATGGGCGTTAGGTGTGGCGTTTTTGCCGCGTGTCCTTAAAATTTGCGGTTACAACGGCCCCTATGTAGATCCGACCAATACATATTATTTAAAGCGTGGCTTAAAATAATTCCCGCGGCGCACATGGAAAAGGGTCGTATGGCATGGCTTCGCTATAGCGAAGTGGCTCGCTGACACCAAACGCAGGCCACACCCAACTCGCACGCATACATATATGGTCACATATAATGTAATGCGATGGGAGGCGTGGTCGGGGCTAAAGATCGACCCGACCCCGGTGACACTACAATATGTAATTTTAAATAAATATACAAGCGGTAGCCATTAAGAACTAATACAATGGCGTTGGCAGAGTCGAAATCTTTGGCAGGGGAGGTCACGGTTGAATCCGGTCGACCACAATATCGTACGATTGACACGAGGAACCAATAAAACCAAACAATAGGTGACCGCGTGGCACTTACCGAGATTGGGCCGGTGTCCTCAGCCTGTTACCAATAAATATAGACCGCGTGTCAACCGATAGTTCATCAAGTCATCTTCCAGCATCCCGCCATGGTGCTCTATCACTGCCATGTCATTCGGGCCAAGTCATCGTCACGATCACCCGATGGGATGTTGGCGTCATCCGTGCCATGTGTCCTGCTTCAATGGTGACGGTGTCATCTTCGGATTGGCTGGCGTACGTCCAAAAGTCCATAAATGCTTGACACGTGTCACTCCTTGGAGCTGCCATATGTCACCTATATGGACTTGCCCGCGTCGACATCGCGGTTTTGCCGCGTCGGTATCCCGTCACCGGACTATCTGGTACCGCGGTCGGCAATTTTTCCACTGTTTGACTTTTGGATGATCTTGATAACTATCTTCTTTATACGGACTCTGTTTGACATAAAATTATACCACCGAAATCAGAAAGACTAGACGGATGCAATGGTATAGGTTTCGTTGCATTAGAGCACTTTCGTTTTTGAGCTTTTTCAAGCCACATCGGGCTCACGGATCCGATTTGGGATCACACCTCTCTATAATAAGACTTTTGGTCCCCAAAGGTTAATGACCAGATCCAACAAGCTTTGGATAGGCCCGCGACTTGCTCTCGTCTCGAACTTCGTCTTGTGCACCTTTGTCTCATCGAGATCTGAAGCTGTAACACAATCATGACAACTCCCAGTATATTGTTAGCATTTGAACCCTGTTACATCTTACTAGAGCTACTATCATCCATGTAGAAAACATTGCTAATGATAGCATCAAAAGATGACAACAAATGAACTGATATACTTTAGATATCGGCACGACATGAGCTTATCATACATTGAGTACATGCAAAATCCTTTTTATCCTTCCTTGAATGACTCCAGTTAAGCTTCCAACAACCAGTCTTTTGATGTCCACTCTTGTTGCAAAGCGTACAACGAGTTTTCGGCATCAAGACCTGCTTAACCTTCTCCTTATTCCATTATTGGACGGGCCTTTATGCGTGTTTCGCTTTCACGAATGCGGCCTGGAGTTTCCTATACAAAATTTTGTTTCTTCGAACACTTGGCAACACAATTCTTGAGTGAATGACAATAAGTACATGGATAAAGATTCCTGAAGTTCGGTTTACTTGATTATGCTTGTTATAATCAAAAGGAGAATTAATAAAACATGACCATTATACCTTCAATGTTGATCTTCGCTTGTTCTTGGGCATTTGCATTCACTACCACAACCCTAAAGTGATGCGTCGTTTCCTTTTATGAAGTGTTCTTGCAATGTCTTAGTTGGCCATTTGAAGCATTACTTACTTCCGAAGTTTTGGAACCTACCTCGGAGAGTCTTCCAAGATAGGTTCCAAAACTTCGCCATATCCCAATCCTAAGTATCGAGACCTTTCTTCAACCTCAATGGGATTTACAATGCCTTATTACTCTACATCCAAGGCCTTTCCTTCTTCATAACCCATCTTGGTTAGTATTCTCAAACCTACACCTTTGTGTGTTTTGAATGCACCAAAACCAACTTGATGAGAATGTGGAAAATTTGATGAGGAACCTTCTTTACATACCTCAGATGTGTTTTTGAAGCAGTCTATGAAGGCACTTCCTTCAATCCTTCTTTCCTTTGTTGTTTTGCTTTGATTTCTCTTGAACGTTGCTCTTTCACTGCAGTAGTCTTCATACAACACCTTCACCATCGACCATGGAAAACAACGAATCTATGAACTCCTTCTCATTTTGAGAAAGTCCTCATGTAGATGCTATTTTCTTCCTTGAGATTGATCTCTTCCACTGGTTAACATGCAAAACTCAAATCCAAGCGTCAACTAGCTCTAATACCACGCCAGTCCAAGTAGGATCTCTTAATGACTTATGGTTGAGTTTAATTTTGCAGCTCTTGATTAATTAACCATTTGAAAACTTAGTGAGAATGAGGAAATAAGAGGAATTATAACATCCATATACATATGTGAGATCTGAAATGCAATAAAAGAAAACAAACCATAACCTGATTGATACTTGAGGTTAGGCACAACTTTGCCTACGTCTCTGGGCTTCTCCTCAACATCATTCTTCTCTGAATGCCCTCAAAGGCTGCCCCCATGGCCTCAAACAGCCTTGGTTATATAGTTGGGAAGTTATTTATCCATCTCCAACTTCCTCCACGAATTTAGGCTCCAAAGCGCCCAATAACTCCCCAAAATGGAGTAAATACATTAAAAATGGACTAATTACATTTAAAACTCAAAAAGTGGTTATAAAACCCACTTTATAACCATAATATATAGTTAAATACAGGTTTATCCCCTTTGTTGGGCGCACACACCTTTTATATGGTCACATGGCTTTAATAAGGCCAAGCGCTAGCCCCAAACCACATGGGCACCCGGTCATGTGGCGTTTTGCATGTGTCCTCGGGCTAACGGTTACAACCGCGCCCCTAACCATCCGGCCAACCATATTTAAAACTGTGGCTTAAAATAATTCCCGCGCACATGGAAAGGGGTCACATGTCACAAACCATATAACTGTGGCTCATAACATAAACATAACCCACACGCCAACTTCATACGCGTATATATGGTCACATATAATGTCGATGGGATTGTGGGTCGGGGCTAAACTGCCCGGAGCCCCCGACATACAATATATCAATTTTAAGAATAAATGTGGAAACCAATGCATTGAACTAATACAATGTGCGTTGGCAGGTCGAAAGCTTTATTGGCATGGGGGAGATCCCTTTGTTCAAATCCGATTCGACCACAATATATTTTGATTGACACCAAAACCAATAAACCAAACAATGAGTGACACGTGGTGCCTGATTGGGCCATGTGTCCTCATACCATTAACCCATAAATGGACGGTAATACCGACAAATGATTCATCAAGTCATCTACCGCGCCTCCTTTGTCGTATGCTCCCCACGTCGGTTCGAGCCATGTCATGCGATACGATGCATGTAATGGAATCTTTGACATCATCCGTTATACCGTTCACCCGCTCCGGTGGTGACATGTGTCATCTTAGGGATTAGCCCAAATATGCGTAAAGACCAAATCTGCACGCCGTATTGTCACTCCGGAAGGCGCCACGTGTCACTGCGGACTTTCCGTCGACATCTGAACTTTCACATCGGCTTGTCCGTCGCCGGTTCTGGTGCACAGTTAGCAATTTTTTGCCTGTTTGACTTTTCTGATAGAATGCGATATCTTCTCCTTATGGACTCTGTTTGACAAAGTAAATACCACCAGAATCGGGAAGACAAATTGTGGTGTAATGGTGCCAGGTTTAGATGCATTCCAAGAACTTTCATTTTGAGCTTTTTCAAGCCTGATGGAAATCACGGATCCGATTTGGGATCAAGAGTAAGTTAATCCCTAGTTTGAGTTCATAAAACTCTTTAGTCTTTTACTTCGTCAAAATAATATTTTCCGATAGATACTTCTTCGGAAGTACTTCTCAAATCATTTCCACGACAGGTCCTCTTCGCAAACCCCTTTAACATTCTTAAGGTCTTCCACCAAATGGGAAGCCTTTCCGTTCAAGTTGAAGGAGGTGGCCTTTCGGGCCTTCATATTTTCTGAAAGTCATGGACCACTGATACTTCTTTAGTCCAAGTAGCCGGGCCTCTGCTTCCCTCTCCCCTTCTTTATTTCACCGTTAAAGGAGGGTGGTTTGGCGTAACACCTACGAATTCTTGAATTTTTGACGCTGGAAGACTTTGCTTCTTGTTTTCTTAGGGATAGGAGCGGTCCTCTTGCTGGAAGAGCCTTCTGAGTCTCCATCTTCCTTCTCAGAGAAATCATCTGGTATTGTTCCTTCACCTCTGGGGTGGACCTTTTGAGAGTGCTCTCGGTGTGGCCACTAATATGACCATGTTTGAGTTCAGGTTCATGTTGCATTTGTCTTTGTAGATCCGATAAACTCTGCAGTAAAACTAAGTTAATTTCTATTGTTTTATTGTTCTTTCATCATCTTTCATTGTTATCCTTGGAGCTTTGTAATTCGACCATGATACTCCTCGGTCTCTTGGCTATATCACGGAGGGTCCCTACTACCCTTTCTTCGTGGACTCTTAAAATCTCTATTGTGTGATCCCTCTCCCACTTCATGGTAAGTCACCATACTATGTGTTGATAATTTCCCATGGTTGATCTCCGCTTGTGTGCAAAAGAAAATCTTTGGTTGTTAGCCAATAGTTAAGATACATTTTTATAACTGCGCCAAAAATTCCTTTTTCAAATGCATACACAGTCGGGTTTTTTCATTTTGGACTTTGACCTTTTGAATTAAGAGGGTTAATAGATAGGGTTACTTTTTTTTTTTTAAGAGTGTTTGAGCAGCTTCTGCACAACTTCGTTCATGAGCCCAAGCAAGCAGAGTGTTGTAACCATGTTATGATACCAATTTGCCACATACCCACTATGGAAATCAAATTTTACATCGATCTTTACTCAACAATGGATTGAATTGTCTATGGAGGTCTAGCGTAAGCTAGATCTTCCCTCGTCTATTCCCATAGGATGTGAGGTCGACCACAAGTCAAAAACAGATGTAGCATCCCTTTTGCTCTTCATGACTTCGATTAACTATGAGGCGTCCCGAGTCTTCGACTCTGAAACCCGACGAAGCAAGACCCCGAGAAAGGGATAAAGCGGAAATCCTGAAGTTTCACGGTGGGTCTTGTTCTCGTGACCATGTTCCATGACCACCAATATGCAAACCGACCGAGCACCTTACCAACCTTTTAGCGATTCAAGAAACCGCGATGCATGACTTCTTCCTTTCCCATTCAAATCCCAAAAATCCATGAAGTCTCCCAAGTTCCCCTCCAAAGGAGATCAACAATGTAAGCCTCCACGATCAGACCGGTATGGATCGCTTCGGGGTTTGATTTTCGAGGGAGTTGAGATACAGCGACTCGAAGACTCTTTGTCATTCAAATCCACGAATACATGGAATTAGATGTAAGAGATATTGACTCTTAAGAGTATAGATCAGGTCCGCGGCATTTCGGGACTTTCCACGAGTTTTTGACCATCACCATCGTCTCAACTTTGATGGGCAGTGCGGATTTCTACATGGGACTTCGTTTCTATTACCAAGCACATTGGGATTTTAGGTATTGGAATTTCGTGATTTGTTGAGGCAAGGTTTATTGCCCTTTGGTTTCCCAGATGACGAAACACCTGACCGTGACCACATGTCCTTTTCGATGGGCGGTGATGACCTTCCGGTAAGATCAACATTAGATCTTTGGGATCAATGGTCACGATAAAATA
This sequence comes from Picea sitchensis, assembly GCA_010110895.2. NCBI lineage: Eukaryota > Viridiplantae > Streptophyta > Pinopsida > Pinales > Pinaceae > Picea > Picea sitchensis. The sequence continues at coordinate 17,677 of SNQJ01S0095903.1, forward strand.
CCGACTTTCCTTAATCGCATTCACACCTCACACTATTTTGAGGTTTCGGTGATCGGTATTTCGCGACTCGCAAAGACAAGGATTCTTGCCCTTTTGTTTCTGCGGTGTCGAAACGCAAAATGTCTGTCGGCGACCACGTAATCCCTCGATAGAGAATTTTGCGACCTTCACCCGATCAGCCGTTATGATCTTTTGGGATGATCAGTCCGTTGAAATCACGCCCTTTCTCAAACTTATTCGCGGCAAAATGATTCGGGGTTTACCGGTATTCGAGTTTGGCATTTCGTGAACAAGAGGTTTCTTACCCTTTGGTTTCCCGGGCACCGAGACGCCGAAGTGCTTACCAGCGACCACATGTGCTCTATAGATGGGCCGGTCCTTGTTGTTTCTCAATTTTGCAATGTGCGACCCCGGTAGCATAAAATCCTTTGTCCACTTGAATCCTCGATTACATCCAAAGTACCGATGGACTCTCGATCTCATACGTGTCCTTCATGTGGATGGATGGTCCAGATCTATTTTGTGATTTCCACCATGGAGTGTCAGATCTCTTGTCATCGGGACTCCCGAAATCCCGAACTATGAATCCCCGTCTGGAGCTCCTCTTGGGACTTTCACCCTTGTTCACGAGGTTTTAACCCTCATGCATCTCCTAGCGGATCCAACGACTATCAGGTTCTCTAGATAAGATCGACAACTTAGATCTATCCCGATGGAGTATGCAGAGCTCTCTTTCCGGACCTTAGCCCACGTTCATGAGGGCTTATTACCATCTCTATGAGATCCAACAACTTCTCGAGTTTTTCTAGCTAAGATCAGCGGCTCGGACTGTCTATGCCATGCACTCTTCCACTACTCTCTAGACATGGAAAAAACTGGTGGTCGGATACTCCCACAGACCTTCTTAGGGGATCACGGTCTCGATTTCCCGCCAGCTACTCACATGAAGATAGAAGAAAAGGGGTAATGCATGTAATGCCCTTGTTTCTTCTTCCAATCTAGCGATTAAGTGAGCGACCAGATCTTCGACGAGATCTTGTCGCCGATGATACTTATCCCTCGTTGTTATGAGGAGTTTCAAGAGGATCATTCTTCCTCATACGGGGTTGCTAAGACTTTATGCGGCATTGGGTCCTTTCTCAGGTTCTTGGTAAGCACTTTTTTCGAGAGGAGTAATCGTAGAGAGTTCTATTCAGGGGCATTCTAGAGATAGATAAGAAACAAATTCCGAGTATGATTTGGAAGTCTAGCGAAGTTCAACTTTCGCAGAATTAAATTTATCTATCAACATAAGCAATGCATGGTCTTTACGGTACTGGCTATACATCTACCCTTTCTTATCAAAACATTGCATCTAGGTCTTCTAATGCTGTAATCATTCACAATTTCATAGTTTATGAGCATATATGTTTAGCATATGAATTTCAAGGTGTAAGATGTAAAACAATTATCCGACCAATAACGCAGTAAGTGCAAAGCTGGCGGGAAGGATGCTTCGTTCCACACCCAATGTAGGCTCAGCAACTTCGATTGTATTTACCACTAGCCACCCTTGATTTGAGACCACGATGTTGCGAGACTCTGTCTCAGTTTTTCCAGTGATTGAGAATGAGAGTTACTCTCCCCCTTCCTCTGCTATCACTCACTTTCGCATATCTCGAGTTCTCTTCCTCCCCTCAGCGTCGCCTGGCCAACTTCTCCCTCATGCCTTATCCTCTTGCGAGATTGCGTGTGGCGTGAATTTTCAGTCTGTGGTCAGGTCTAGAAACCTTTCATATGGGTTCTTTTCCCCATCTCCTCATTAATTCTTTGAGGAGCCATCTACCTACCGACCTACGAGACATTTAATGTGAGACATTTAATTCAGGGCCAGCGATCCGCTCTTGGTTCTCCGAGCTAGTGAAGTCCAATTACGGTATTGTTCTCGGTGGAATTTAATGCCATCATTCTAGGTCCCTTCCAGCGCCTTTCTCGATGTCGCCATTGGTCTCTCTCTCTCTCTCTCTCTCTCTCTCTCTCTCTCTCTCTCTCTATATATATATATATATATTCATAATATTATTCATTCATCGACCTTTTCCACAAGGTCCATTCACATCACATTCACATTTGAGTTTTTCCACAGTTCTTAGCCCGGTCCGATTATTTTTACAAACTAGGGAAAATAGAGATTGTTACACATAGAGATAGTAGATGGTAAAACACCTTATCAACATTTCTTGGATTAGATTGGGAATTTGATAACCAATAAATAGTAACTTAAGACAAGAAAAATGACATTTGACTTGGGAGAATCTGAGAGTCGTGTGCCATTAGATCATTCAAAAGGATAAAGGTTTGTAGAACCTGCCTTGGAATGCGGAGGAAATAAGCGCCGGATTATACAAAACCACCGCACGAAAGAGGATTATGTCAACCCAGCTGCATATGGGGTAATCAGTTGTAGGAGCATCACATCATGTGTTTTTGACTCGGATACAAGGTTGGAGAATTGACAACATAGATTACATGAAGTGTCCACAATAAGTGTAAGAATAGGCGGTGCAATAAGATGGGTTGGTACATAAATAAAAGAACCTCTTAGTTTTCATGGCATAAATGATTTAGAGAAATTCTTAACAAGATATGAAGATGAAGTGTTGGAAAATCATAGGCTTTTAGCCCTGGAAATTGCACTCAAGGCTACACCCGCCAGATGGTAGGGTGCACACAAAGGAACAATTTAGGATTGGTAACAATGTAAGTGACTACGTGCATTAGATTGATGGAAGGGGAGTAAGAAGATCTGGGGAACATGATGGATAGGGGACACTAACCTTAACATTTGGAGAAGTGGAGAACACTATGGAGGATTACCACCGGAAAAATGGCCTCATCACTTCATCCAATACACTATAAGGAATTGAAGAAGCGGGTATGTAGACCAAGAGATGCATAGAGGCTTTTCATAATGGACAACATTGCAGCAAAATTTTGTAGTAACCTTCTCATTTGAACATGAGAACCCCAACATGGTTAACCTTGAAGAAAATAAGAGGGTGTAATATTTGTGTGAACGGAGGTTGAACTCATGACATACCAACAACGGAATAGGCAGGATGGTAGAAGAACCAGCTGTCATTATCATGTGCAAGAAAGAAGCACCGGATAAGAGATGATCCTAAAGAACATATTCTGAGAAATTGAGGACCATCCGTCCGTCCATCCATCATCCATCCGGTCCATCCATCCTCCATCCATCCGGGTCTCCATCCATTCCTCCATCCATCCATCCATCCATCCTCCATCCATTCCATCCTTCCTCCATCCTTCCATCCATCCATTCCATTCCTTCCTCCATCCATCCTTCCTCCATTCCTCCCATCCTCCATCCATTTCCATCCATCCCTGTCCATTCCATCCATTCCTTCCTTTCCATCCATTTCCTCCATCCTTCCGTCCATCCTTCCTCCATCCTCCATCCATTCATTCATCCATTCCATCCATCCATCCTCCATTCCTTCCATTTCCATTTCCTCCTCATTCCTTCCATCCATCCATCCATCCTCCATCCGTCCCATTTCCTTCCATCCTTCCTTTCCATTCCTCCATCAACTCTCCACTCCATCCTGTCCTCCATCCTCCATCCATCCTCCTTTCCGTCCATCCGTCCATTTCCATCCATCCATCCGTCCATCCTTCCATTCCTTCCTTTCCTTTCCTTCCATCCATCCGTCCATTTCCATCCGTCATTCCATCGTCCATCCTTTCCTTCATCCGCTCCTCCATCCGGCTGTCCTCCTTTCCTCCATCCATCATCCTCCTCCGTCCATTTCGGTCCTCCATTGGTCTAGACTCTAATGAAGAATATTGCATGTAGCTTTTTGGTCAGCATGGTGGATGATGAGATTGACCGCCTTGATGAGACACACTTTTATTTTTTGGTGATGGGCACCGACATGGTGTGAGTCAGATTTCGATTGTGAGTAAATATGCGAACACTATCTCTTTGAAAACTTTGAGCTGCGCAGAGCGTGGTAGACCGCGGAACATTAGGAAGAACCCCACATTGGTGCAGTAGATAATAAATAGATAGTTACAGTTTCGTTGAGGGAGAACGTGGTAGACCCGCCGACGTGGTAGACCCGCCGACGTGGTAGACCCGCCGACGTGGTAGACCCGCCGACGTGGTAGACCCGCCGACGTGGTAGACCCGCCGACGTGATTAGATAGAGTTACAGTTAGAATAGTCCAAATGTGGTTGTCTATTTCTTGAATAGTCCAAATGTTTCTTCTGTTTTGGATTTATTTTTGTTTTCCGATTTTTGTTCTTTTCATTTACTATTTTTGTTTTATTTACACTTTCTGAATAAAACATGCCTATCTCACAGTTTAGTTCAAAGAAGGAAAAAAAAGGACCTCACATTGGTATACAATAAATAATAATAGTCCAAATGTGGCTGTCTATTTCTTGAAAAGCTGTGTGTTGTGCAGAACGTGGTAGACCCGCCGATCATTAGGAAGGACCCCACATTGGTACACAATAATCCAACGTGGTAGACCCGCCGACGTGTTGTGCAGAACGTGGTAGACCCGCCGACGTGATTAGATAGAGTTACAGAACGTGGTAGACCCGCCGACATGATTAGATAGTGTTACAGTTGTAATAGTCCAAATGTGGCTGTCTATTTCTTGATAAGCTGTGTGTTGCGCAGAACGTGGTAGACCCGCCGACCATTAGGAACGACCTCACATTGGTATACAATAAAATAAATAATAAATGAATAGTTACAGTTTATGAGACGTGGAGATCTACAGAGCAGCTGGAAAAGACATGATGGATGATATGTTTGATTGATCTTTTCAATATGTTTTGACATAAATGTTATCAAAGCCAATTTTCTAATAAATTTGTTATGGGTTTTATTCGTATCATTTATGTATCATTTATGGAAGTTGAATTTTGGTGGGGATAATAACAATCATTCTTCTTACACCTTTATTTTACTTTGATTTCACTAATCTCTTTTAGTATAATTTTATTTAAGGATTAACTTTCTTTTGATTTGGGTTTTATTCGTATCATTTATGGAAGTTGAATTTTGGTGGGGATAATAACAATCATTCTTCTTGCATCTTTATTTTACTTTGATTTCACTAATCTCTTTTAGTATAATTTTATTTAAGGGCTGTGTGTTGCGCAGAACGTGGTAGACCCGCCGACCATCAGGAAGGACCTCACATTGGTATACAAAAAATAATAATAGTCCAAATGTGGTTGTCTATTTCTTGAAAAGCTGTGTGTTGTGCAGAACGTGGTAGACCCGCCGATCATTAGGAAGGACCCCACATTGGTACATAATAAATAATAAATAGATAGTTACAGTTTTCAGTTTTAGTTTTGAATCAAAGATAATTTTCCAATATATTTAGAGTCGAAGTCATTACAACAAAGATATTATGAACTTTATTCATGTTATTTATGGGAATTGAACATCGGTGGGGAGGATAACAATCATCCCTCACAACCATCCAACTAAATCTAATTGACATCTTTATTTTATCTTGATTTCATTTGTCTCTTTTAATATTATTTTATTTACAGATTAACTTTCCTTTGATTTCATGTTTCCATTGAAAGATAAATGTGGCATTTTTCAATAATAAATATTTTCACCTTTCTAATTAAATTTCATTCATTACTTGTGATTTAATAGGTGTATACCAAAATAGTAAATTTGTAAAAAAAAATTGCAATACTCCTAACACTTTCTATTCCATGTAGCTTCCTATACTTTCTATTCCATGTAGCTTCCTATAGTTATATATGTTTCTATTGCACAATTTTGGATTTTTAGGGTTTTTAAAGAATGGGTGGTAGTGGTAACAAATGTACGAAATGGTAGATGGAGGATGTGGCATAAATGGAGTTGAGTGAAACACTGATATAAATGATGGATGAATGTTGTATGACCATTATGGTTTTTATATGGAGGATAGGTATGGTGGTGGAAATGTTGGAAGGAAGTGGTGGAAAGGATGATTGGAGCCTTGAAGAGTATAAATACAATATCATGAAGGGTTCCATATATCTGCAACATTGTTTTGATCATTTTATAGTGTAGAAATTATGATTGTGTCTTTGAGAAGAATTGAAATTGTATTTGTCTATATGTACGCTTGTTGTTGTCATTTTGAAGTTGATTTTGAGTGCCTTTGCTAGGATTGTTGACTATGTTGATACCTCCTTTGTTTGATGCAACTGATTTGCGATGTCTAACTAGTCAAAAGGACTAATATGATATCTTGTATGGTGATGATTAATTTTTCCTTTTGATGTTGAAGTTGTGAAGTATCTGTACAGATTTTGTACAATATATGTACATAGCCATAATATTGCTAGTGTGGATAAAAGATTATTGTATATACCTATTGGTGTTGATGCATAATCATCATATTGTTGGTTTTGACCATAAGAATATCAGTGTGTTGTTATACTTTGACAATAGAAGAATGCATTGTTTTGTTATCCTCGGAAAGAACAAATTGCTTTATATTGTAATTGCGAGACATAGTGGTTTTGCAAGATGGATGATGATGATAACAATGGTCATTGTGGTGTTGTTACATGTTTGTTGGGTATTGTGTAATGGATTTGTGAGGTGGGTAATGATGATGATGAAGATGTGGATGAAATGGAGGATATGAAGGAAGTGTGAAGTATGGCTGGGTTATGAAATGGAACATGATGAGACTTACAAATAGTATGTATGATGTTGCTTTATTGGCATGCTTTTGTAATGGTTGTATATTGATCCCTTTTCGTTTTTCTGTTGTTGTAGCGTATTTGAAGTTCTTTATCCCTTGTTCTAGTTTGAGCCTTGTTGCCAGCCCTACATAATTTTTGCCTTGTAAAGTGACAAATGACAATTCTTGTAGCTGTCGGCACCTCCTTCTGTAAATATTTATATTTGAAGGTGACTTGTGGGTTGTAAGAAGATGTTTTGATTGTTTCTATTTATTTTATTTTGTGTTTTCATACTTCATTCATGACTGAAAGCATGAATGAATCATTAAAACTTATAATCGTATTGCAATTGTATCTAAGGCTTGGTTTTTGGAAGGGTCATTGTGCTTACAACTCTTTTAATGAATGTTGTTTTTGCTTTGAATCTTATCATATATCAAGGAAAAAAATGTTTTGAGTTACTCATGGACTATAAGCTGATATTTTGGAGGCTTTGTATACCAAGAATCGATTGGCATGGACTATAGGCTTGTTTCTTTTAAAATTCTTGGTAAGTCGATTTTGATTTTAAATTTTTGATGTGTTTTGGCTTGTAAAACGCATCCTTTCCTAACCTTTGCAATTCGATCACACTCATCACATAGCGTGGGAATTTAACATACCAAGATCGTACCCTGTACATCATTTTAGCTAGCAGGTTGATCTGAAAAGCCTCTCATTACGAGCTAGGGTCTTGAGCCATGCTTTGTACTCTAAAAATTCATTACCAGAAATGCCCAATTTTCATGAATGTAAACCCCATTGCTTATCTTATGGTTGCCCTAGTGTGTTCCTAATTTTGTTTCCATCATTTTAGCTCGGGCTTACCTCCTGCCACTGCCATCTAAACCCACAGTTGGTCTATTCGCTCTTGTTATAGTCTGTTCAATCCCATTTTTGCTTGCCAGAGACACGATTTTGTGGGAGAGATTCTGAGCAAACCACTACAAATTAGAACAAACCCTTTAAAACCTAGAATGGAAATGAAGCCATTTACCTTCATCGTGGACAGATTCTTAAAAAACAATACAGTTTCAGAGGTATGCTTCATTTTTTGGACAACATTTTTCCAGAAATTTTGTTTTGCCTGAGTTTTCCTTTTCTTTCCCTTTCCTCTCTGTGGGTGTGAAGATATGGAACAAATGGCTGAACTCTGTCATAAATAGAAGAAAAAATCTGCTATCAAAGTCCTGTGTGTTAATCTACACAATTTCTATCTCTTCGCTCAACCAAACTTCGCTCCTTGGCTAATCTCCAGGGGTAAGAAACCACGGTGTCGTTGTTTTCTTTAGAATAACTTTGGAACATGTAAGGGATATGTAGAAAAAAAGTTTCTCTCCTACTCTTGTTTCTAAGTTTGATCAAGGTTTCATTTACAAATCAATAATCTGGTTTTAATTTGATAAACAAGAGGATTAAGCAGGCTAGATAATACTCAACCAATTTCACTATTTTAAATCCAGATTTGTAGGTATCCTCTTGGTCAAATTGCAGAGATAGTAAATAGTTTTTTTTTGTTTTTGATTTGATTATGATTTGAAAATAAAATAGATTAGATTTTATTTGTTTTTATTTTGATTTTTTCTTTCGTATTTCAGCTAGCTACAAAAACCTGTAGCTTGTCTTTTTTTTTTAAATTAGTTTGAATTCAAGTCATCTTTAAATAAAAATTAGTAATTAGTTATTAATAATTATCTAACATTGCTCTCATTTCATTTTTTCAGGGCAGAATGTATCTGATGTTGAGATAATGGAATGGAGCATGCTAGACTTAGTTTATTTGTTATCTCTTTATGCTAATTTTGTATTTGGATAAAAACTTTCATAGATTCTGGAAGATATAGTAGATCATGAGAGTTTTCAGGCCTCCTATATTTGTAAAGTTTCAAATTTTTTTGAGATCTACTCCTATCTTAGAAGATAGGAAGTTAAGCTTCAATAAACTCTTTAAATACTCTATACTTTGTAATGAAAACTATCCTCACCTAGGGCAGAAGATGGGCGTTTGATTTACAGAATTTAATGGAACAACAATGCACATTTCGGCTTTAGCTTCTTGTGGATGGTGTCTTCATTTAAGTTTATGTTTATCTTGATATGATAATAAGTTTTGATAGCTTTAGTCTTCATGATTTATTATGTTATTGGGATAATTCCTTTATAAATGTTGTCCATAACTAATGCTTCAGATATTAATCGTGTGATCATCTATTTAGTTTAATTACAAGATTTCTCCTTTAATTTTCATTGAAAGATTAAATGCAAGCATGTTTGCTAACATATTTTTCTTAATGCAATTACTTGCAATCATGAGATCACAATGACTAATTGCATCTCTCATTCTGTTATTAAAACTCAATAGTCAACATATTGTTTTGCATTTATTTCGAACAATTTCAAGATTCATTGCAGGTTTATCTCTTGGACAAGCTGGTTGGATGTTCTCTAATCGTACAGATGTTTTTGGGGGCATGCCAATTAGCTCATTAACATGTTAGTTTATTTATTTTTGTCATTTGTTTGTCTTTGAAACTCAAATATATGGTCTGTCTTTGACCATCCATATACTTCTATTTCATAGTATATTTTTCTATTTTGGTTTAGATTAATAAAGAGAAAAAATATCTTATGTGCTTTCTTTATCTTCTTTTGTTAAAGAAGCCATTTTCATAGAGTTTAGTAATTTTATATTAAAACTTGTAGCTTGTAAATAATGTATATAAATGAGAGTTATTTATCTTTTGCTTAAATACGCCCATTACATTCACATTAGAGCATATGTACATGTATATAGTATTTAGTAATTAGTAATTTATTTCTTTTGTTTTATTTCATTTCTTTTAGGATTCTTAGATTGGCCAACGGAGCCATTAAACCTATCAGAACGAGTTATACCAAATGGCTTGGGGTACTTAGACAACCCCGGACTGGACTCGCACTTCCAATTGACGGATGGTCATTTTTGTTTGTCAACAAATGGTGCAATTAGGTTCATTCATGTTTGTACTAGGTTCCCTTTGAAAGAAATGTGGCTTATTAATGAGTGGTTTAAATATCTCATTTCTCTCTCAGATGAGCCAAATCAATTAATTGTTAACCAATCTAAATTGAGCACTAACACTCAATCTCAAGATGGTTCAGATTTTGATGTTGATCTTGAAGATTTTGAAGCACCACAATTTTTGTCAACTTCTTTCATTTTGGAAAATAATGAGCAACATCATCCTTTACAAAATGAAATTGTCACATCTAATCATTCTTTGCAAACAATCTCTCCTCCCATCGAAGAAGGAACCTTGACTTCAAAAGACGTTAGTTGTCACACTCTCATAGATTTTATAATTGTTTCTAAAGTAAAAGAGGTTGAATTTGAAGTTGATAATCATGTGAATGATAAACTTGCCCCTAATTTAGTTGAACAGATCCATGATCAATCAATAGGAGACAAAATCATTAGTCATACTATTAATCAACCTTCTATCTCTAGTGATTTGCCTTCAATTTTTCCCTTGCACGATGAACCAAATTGTTTCTTAAAAACTGTCTCGTATTATTTGAAAGAGAATGTAAAAGAGGATGATTAGTTTATACATGGAGAGGGGAAAAAACCAGATTTCGAAACGCATATACCTATCATTTCAAGAGATGCATTCTGTCTCCTTAATTCTTCTACATAGTATTCCTTGTACCCTGATGTTGGTCACTATAATTGCTTAATTAAATTCAAACAACCAAGTGAAACATAAATTATCAACCCAGGGAAGTCTTTTGTTTCAAAGATAGCTGCGCACTATATATGCTCAATTCCAAAAGCACTTAGTGT